>WNYA01000427.1:54574-165758 GCA_019512145.1 Engystomops pustulosus | reverse complement strand
CAGGGTCAGACTCGGTCCCAGCCTCCACCAAGTTAACCCAATGTGCCGTCAGCGATATATAGTGGCCCTGCCCGGCAGCACTCGTCCACGTGTCCGTGGTCAGGTGGACCTTGTCAGAAACGGCGTTGGTCAGGGCATGGATGATGTTGTCTGACACGTGCTGGTGCAGGGCTGGGACAGCACATCGGGAAAAGTAGTGGCGGCTGGGGACCGAATACCGAGGGGCGGCCGCCGCCATGAGGTTGCGAAAGGCCTCGGTCTCTACTAGCCTATAGGGCAGCATCTCCAGGCTAAGCAATCTGGAGATGTGGACATTAAGGGCTTGGGCGTGCGGGTGGGTTGCACTATATTTCCGTTTCCGCTCCAGCGTCTGGGGTATGGAGAGCTGAACGCTGGTGGATGCTGTGGAGGATCGTGGAGGCGACGATGGGGTTTTTGTGCCAGGGTCCTGGGCAGGGGGCTGACTATCAGCTGAAACAGGGGAAGGAGCAGTGGTGTGCACGGCCGGAGGTGAACGGGCTTGGTGCCACTGAGTGGGGTGTTTAGCATTCATATGCCTGCGCATACTGGTGGTAGTTAAGCTAGTAGTGGTGGAACCCCTGCTGATCCTGGTTTGGCAAAGGTTGCACACCACAGTCCGTTGGTCATCCGGTGTTTCCTTAAAGAACCTCCAGACTTCTGAAAATCTAGCCCTCGCCGCGGGAGCCCTCGCCACGGGAGCTTCACTACGTGACACATTTGGCACTGATGCACCTGCTCTGGCCCTTCCTCTCCGTCTGGCCCCACCACTGCCTCTTCCAACCTGTTCTGGTCGGAGGGTGCTTGGCTATCAACAGGGAATCTTCTTCCCACGTCTATTGTGAGGCCGCAAAGCTTCCGACAGAGAGTTTTTCAACAGGCCAAGCAGCGGGATGGTGAGGCTGATGATGGCGGCATCGCCACTGACCATCTGTGTTGACTCCTCAAAGTTACTCAGCACCTGACAGATATCAGACATCCACGTCCACTCCTCATTGTAGACTTGAGGAAGCTGACTGACCTGACTACCAGTTCTGGTGGAAGTTGACATCTGGCAGTCTACAATCGCTCTGCGCTGCTGGTAAACTCTGGATAACATGGTCAGTGTTGAATTCCACCTCGTGGGCACGTCGCACAACAGTCGGTGAGCGGGCAGTTGGAGGCGGCGCTGCGCTGCCCTGAGAGTGGCAGCATCTGTGCTGGACTTCCTGAAATGCGCACAGATGCGGCGCACCTTCGTGAGCAAATCAGACAGATTGGGGTATGTCTTGAGGAAACGCTGAACTATCAGATTTAACACATGGGCCAGGCATGGCACATGTGTCAGTCTGCCGAGTTGCAGAGCCGCCACCAGGTTACGGCCGTTGTCACACACAACCATGCCTGGCTTCAGGTTCAGCGGTGCCAGCCACAGATCAGTCTGCGCCGTGATGCCCTGTAATAGTTCTTGGGCGGTGTGCCTTTTATCGCCTAGGCTCAGCAGTTTGAGCATCGCCTGCTGTCGCTTAGCGACGGCACTGCTGCTGTGCCTAGAGCTAGCGACTGATGGCGCCATGCCCACGGATGGTAGTTCGGAGGAGGTGGAGGAGGGGTGGGAGGAGGAGGAGGCATAGTAGGCCTGAAAGACCTGGACCGAGGTAGGCCCCGCAATCCTCGGCGTCGGCAGTATATGACCAGCCGCAGGGTCAGACTCGGTCCCAGCCTCCACCAAGTTAACCCAATGTGCCGTCAGCGATATATAGTGGCCCTGCCCGGCAGCACTCGTCCACGTGTCCGTGGTCAGGTGGACCTTGTCAGAAACGGCGTTGGTCAGGGCACGGATGATGTTGTCTGACACGTGCTGGTGCAGGGCTGGGACGGCACATCGGGAAAAGTAGTGGCGGCTGGGGACCGAATACCGAGGGGCGGCCGCCGCCATGAGGTTGCGAAAGGCCTCGGTCTCTACTAGCCTATAGGGCAGCATCTCCAGGCTAAGCAATCTGGAGATGTGCACATTAAGGGCTTGGGCGTGCGGGTAGGTTGCACTATATTTGCGTTTCCGCTCCAGCGTCTGGGGTATGGAGAGCTGAACGCTGGTGGATGCTGTGGAGGATCGTGGAGGCGACGATGGGGTTTTTGTGGCAGGGTCCTGGGCAGGGGGCTGACTAGCAGCTGACACAGGGGAAGGAGCAGTGGTGTGCACGGCCGGAGGTGAACGGGCTTGTTGCCACTGAGTGGGGTGCTTAGCATTCATATGCCTGCGCATACTGGTGGTAGTTAAGCTAGTAGTGGTGGAACCCCTGCTGAGCCTGGTTTGGCAAATGTTGCACACCACAGTCCGTCGGTCATCCGGTGTTTCCTTAAAGAACCTCCACACTTCTGAAGATCTAGCCCTCGCCGCAAGAGCCCTCACCACGGGAGCTTCACTAGTTGACAGTGGCGCTGATGCACCAGCTCTGGCCCTGCCTCTCCGTCTGGCCCCACCACTGCCTCTTCCAACCTGTTCAGGTCGAGGACTCTCCTCCGTCTCAGAAGCACTGTGTTCACCCGGCCTCTCAACCCAGCTTGGGTCTGTCACCTCATCATCCTCCGATCCCTCAGTCTGCTCCCCCCTCGGACTTCCTGCCCTGACAACAACTTCCCCACTGTCTGACAACCGTGTCTCCTCATCGTCGGACACCTCTTTACACACTTCCACTACGTCAAGAAGGTCATCATCACCCACAGACTGTGACTGGTGGAAAACCTGGGCATCGGAAAATTGCTCAGCAGCAACCGGACAAGTGGTTTGTGACTGTGGGAAGGGTCCAGAAAACAGTTCCTCAGAGTATGCCGGTTCAAATGCCAAATTTTCCTGGGAGGGGGCAGACTGGGGGGGAGGAGGCTGAGGTGCAGGAGCTGGAGGAGTGCCGATTTCGGTGACATGGGTGGACTGCGTGGAAGACTGACTGGTGGACAAATTGCTCGAAGCATTGTCGGCAATCCACGACATCACCTGTTCGCACTGTTCTGGCCTCAACAGTGCTCTACCACGAGTCCCAGTAACTTCAGACATGAACCTAGGGAGTGTAGCTCTGCGGCGTTCCCCTGCTCCCTCATCAGCAGGTGGTGTCTCACCCCGCCCAGGACCACGGCCTCTGACCCCTGCAGTAGTTGGACGCCCACATCCCCGCCCTCGTCCTCTACCCCTAGCCCTCGGGTTAAACATTTTGAAAATGAAAGTTATAACTTTAATTTTTTTTTAACTTTTTTTTGTGTTTTTTAGTTTTTAAAACCAAACGATGCTATCCTATTGCTATGGCTATTTTCTAGCCAAGTATGAAAGCACACTGCTATGCCAGATGAGATGACGCTGAGTTATTAAAAAAATAAACCTAAAATAAAAAGAAACTGGCAGACTGTGCCTAATTGAAATCAAACCCCTAATAAATTGTCCCACTTCGGTCTTTGCGATGGATATGTGCGTCACTAAGCGCTAAACACAACGGTCGCAAGTCTCACTACAAATTCCTCACAATATGGTAGTAGATGCACTGCAGCAAGGACAGCCACCAGCAGATCAACCAGAAATAAAATATATATAACGCTATTGTAGGCCTAAGTAAGCCGTTTGGATTCTCCTATGGCTATTTTCTAGCCAAGTATGAAAGCACACTGCTATGCCAGATGAGATGACGCTGAGTTATGAAAAAATAAACGTAAAATAAAAAGTAAATGGCAGACTGTGCCTAATTGAAATCAAACCCCTAATAAATTTTCCCACTTTGGTGTTTGAGGTGGATATGTGTGTCACTAAGAGCTAAACACAACGGTAGCAAGTCCCCCTGCAAATTCCTCACAATATGGTACTAGCTGCAAATAAAAAAAAAAAAAAGTATAACGTTATTGTAGCCCTAAGAAGGGCTGTTGGGTTCTTGTAGAATCACTCCTGCCTAACACTATTCTAATTGAACAGCCTAACGCTTTCCCTGACCAGCAGCAGCTCTCTCCCTAGCGGCATCCAGACACAGAATGATCCGAGCAGCGCAGGCAGGGGCTAGTCTATTCCAGGGTCACCTGATCTGGCCAGCCAACCACTGCTATCGACGTGTAAAAGGGTTACCACGTCATGCTGGGGGGAGGGCAGAGTCTCCTGGCGTGTGATTGGCTCTGTTTCTGGCGCCAAAAAGCAAAAACGGCGGGAGCTGCCATTTTCTCGAGCGGGCGAAGTTTCGTCCGAGCAAAGAGCAGTTTCGATCGCTAATGCTCGAACGAGCATCAAGCTCGGAGAGTATGTGCGCGCATCTCTCGTGAATATTAAATGGTGCACTAATAAAGTACAATTGTCCCGCAGATAACAAGCACTCACACATCTCTGTAAACGTAAAAATCATAACAGTTATCACTCTGGAATGAGGCAGGGGAGCAAAAAACAGAAAAGCAAAAACAAAAAAGGATTAAATCTCTTTTATACCTGCAACATTAGGTGTAAACATTGGGGCAGATTTATCACAGTGGCTGATGCTGAATGATAGATCTGGAGTATATTTAGCACATTCGCGCTGCAGTTTGTTTTGTTAATTTTTTTGCTGTTAATTATCAAAACTAGTGCAAACTGCCCTATGTGGAGTTTGCACTGTGAAGTGTGCAGAGTTTGCCACATTCATCAAGACTGGCGCATGGTCTTTATTAACCGGTTAAGGACCGGCCTCCGTTTTTTATGTCCATTTTCACTCCCACCTTCAAAAATCTATATTTTTTTATTTTACAGTAAGAGCTGTGTGGCGGTTTTTTTCTGCGTAACAAATGCACTATAGATGATGGTATTAAATTTCCATGCCATGTACTCGGAAGCAGGGAAAAAAAATTCCAAATGCAGGAAAATGGTGAAAAAACAGCATTTGCGCCATTTTCTTGTGGGCTTGGATATTACGTTTCACTGAGTGCCCCAAATGACATGTCTATTTATTCTTTGGGTTGGTACGATACGGGGATACCAAATTGTATAGGTTTTATAATGTTTCATACATTTACAAAAATTAAAACCTCCTGTACAAATTTTTTTTATTTTGCCACTTCTGGCGCTAATAACTTTTTATTACTTGGTTATGGAGCTGGGGTGGCGGTGTCATTTTTTGCGAAATTGATATTTCAATGATATCATTTTCTAGGCTGTAGACTTTGATCACTTTTTATAGATTTTTTTATTTTTCAAATGGCAAAAAACGCCATTTTCGATTTGGGGCTATTTTCGTTACGGGGTTAAACGCATTGAAAAAACGTTATATATTTGATAGATGGGCATTTTCGGGGTAGATACCTAATGTGTTTATTTATGATTTACTGTTATTTATATTATGTCAGTTCTAGGGAAAGGGGGGTGATTTGAATTTTTATATTTTTTTTAAACTTTTTTTTATTTTTATTTTATACTATTTTTTCAGACTCCCTAGAGGTACTTTAACCTAGGTTGTCTGATCCGATCTCAATATACTGCCATACTACAGTATGGCAGTAATGGGGAGTTTTTCTTCTCATCATTAAATGTCTATCAGCAAAAGAAGGGGTTAAACAAATAGCCTGGGTCCTTCGGAGACCGAGGATACCATGGAGACGGATCGCGCCCCTCCGATGACGTCACGGGGGGGGCCGAGCGGCGATCCAACGGTTAAGGATGTTTGGCAGAATATGCAGCAAGGACTTACCGGTATGGAAGGGTCAGCCGTGAGCCCTCTCCATGCAGCGGCGAACGACGCCGTGAACTACACGGCGGGCGGTCGCGACCGAACCGGTAATATGGTGCCCCCTGCACTGCTCCAGCACTATGCACAATTTCTTTGGGTGCACTTTGCTCATTCTGCAGAATTGCAGCGCATGGTGGACAGTATTGTGGCGCACTGTACATAGTGCAGTACAACACAAAACGGACGCAGATGCTTAATAACTACATGTGCAAGCCATTTGCACTAGTGCAAACACTTTAACAAATGTTGGCCTACAACTTTTTCATTTTTTCAGTGTACAGAGCTGTGTCAAGGCTTATTTTCCGTGGAATAAATTGTACTTCTCTGTGACGTTATTTATTATTCCATGCCGTGTACTGGGAAGCTGTAAAAAAAAAAAAAATCCAAATGTGGTGAAATTGGGGAAAAACGCATTTGCATCACTTTCACTGTGCGCTCCCAGAGAGCCTTCAGGGTCGTTCTTCGCTTTGGTGCAATGAAAAGGCACTGAAATGTTAAACATCTCTCAATGTGAACGGGAGTCAATGGAAGTCAGAGCGTTTGAGGTTGTTAAGAAGTCCCTCTGTCACAAAATAGTACATGAAGAGGTTAGATTATCTTGACTAACGTTAGCTAAGCTTAGTTTTTGACAAAAATATGAAAAATTGTTACACTTTTGGAAAAATTGAATGTAGGTTAGGGTTTGAAGGTTGCGATTGAAGGAAAGATGAATGCGGCCAAGTACAGAGATATCCTAGATCAGTGGTGGCGAACCTATGGCACAGGTGCCGGATGTGGCACTCGGAGTCCTCTCAGTGGGCACTGAACAGAGTAGATGAAAACCTTAGTGGACCAAAGACTGGGCCAGAGGTTCACCTTCAAACAAGTCAATCACTCTAAGCATACAGCTAAAATAACAAAGCAGTGGCTTCAGAACAACTCTGTGACCATTCTTGACTGGGCCAGACATAGCCCTGACCTAAACCCAATTTAGCATCTCTGGAGAGAGTTGAAAATGGCTTCCGCAGTCACCATCCAACCTGAGGGAATTGGAGAGGATCTGCAAGGAAGAATGGTAGAGGATCCCTAAATCCAGGTGTGAAAAACTCACAAGAAGACACATGGCTGTTCTAGCTCAATAGGTGCTTCTACTCAACACTGAGCAAAGGGTTTGAATACTTATGACCAGGTGATATTTCAGTTTTTCTTGTATAATAAATTAGCAAATATGCAGAGTGTACATTAATGAGCAAAAAAAAAAAACTTTTTTGATCTTACAAATTGGCTCCAATGAAAGAGTGAAACATTTAAAGGTTTACATAGAAGTACTACTTTTTAGCATTCATCCATACTAAGCACACAAAGAAGTAGCACTGTACAGTATATATACATATGGAATAAAACACATTAGAAGAGCAATGACAGTGTCCATTACATATGGAAATGAGAAAAAACATAGAAGTAGCAATGTAAATTAATCCATACATATGGAATGAGAACAAATGGAGTAGCACTGTACAGTGTCCATACCCTATGGAATGAGAACACATAGAAGTAGCACCTGTCAGTTTGTCCATACATATGGACTGAGAACACATAGAATAGCACTGTACATTATCCATACATATGGAAATGAGAAACACATGGGAAGTGCCGTAGCACTGCACAGTGTTCCTACATTGGAATGAGGAACACATAAAGAAGTAGCCTGCACCACAGTGTCCAACATATGGAATGAAAAAACACATGGATAGTAGCACTGCACAGTGTCCATACATCTGGAATGAGAAACATAGAAGTAGCACGTACCGTGTCCATACATATGGAATGAGAACACATAGAAGTAGCATGCACATGTCCATACATATGGGAACGAGAACACATGGAAGTGCACTGTCCCTATCCATACATATGGAATGAGAACACATAGACGTCGCATGTACATGATCCATACATATGGAATTGAGAACACGTAGCAGTAGCACGTTATAGTGTCCATACATATGGAATGAGAACACATGGACAGTAGCACTGTACAGATCCATACATATGGAATGAGAACCCATAGAAGTAGCACTGACGTGTCCATACATATGGCATGAGAACAATGGAAGTGAAGTAGCCACTGTACAGTGTCATACATATGGTGACGAACACATAGGAAGTAGCAATGTACAGTGTCCATTACATATGGAATGAGAACCACATAGAAGTAGCACTTGCACATTGTCCATTACATATGGGAACGAGAACACACCACATGGAGAGTAGACTGTACATTACAACTATGGAATGGAAACACTAGAAGTAGCAATGTACATTATCCATACATATGGAAATGAAAGAACAGAGAAGTAGAACTGTATAGTGGCCATCACCATATGGAATGAGAACCATGGAAGTAAGCATGTACAGTTCTCCATACATATGGAATTGATAAGATCAAATGGAAAGTAGCACTGGAAAATGACAAGTTAAGTATGGATACTTACTTTATGACAATGATGTCTTCTTCTTACCAGGAAGAAAATATTACATTGGAGCAGCATGTGGACATTAAGCCAAGCATTTGGGGCATCTTGGTGTTGAATGGATCTGGTGAGGAGGAATGTATTGTGCATAGTGTTTCGAGGAAGGGGGGCGACTTTGTGTTCAAATCAGAGGACTCAGTTATCTCACGATGAATCCCTTATGTGTGGCTCACAGGGCGTAGGCCCCAGATCCTGAGCATTGTGCAGGCAGACCAGAAGAATGTGCTGAAGATATGCGCATGGTGTCCTGATCTCCTTGGGAGGTTTGAGGGGGGGGTTTGGTTTTTGGGGGTTATGGAGGAAATGATGGAATCACACACACAGTCTCCGTACCGGCATTTCTCCTTAAATAAAAAAAACCACGTTATATTGAAGTTCTCAAGTGAAGGGTCATAAAAATTCTACTTCCCTTTTCTGTTCCTGGGAAAGCTGGTGAGAAAGTTACAAGACCTCTATTATTCCTTTTCCAGAGTACTCTGGACACAACGGGGTGCATTTATTTCAGGGCTTGTACACAATCTTGAAAAATAATCGCAATGCTATGACAAAAGGCGAGTTGGTGGGGCTGTGTTGTGATTATTGTACCACTTTGTGTCACCTCCTCGCTATGGCCGTCCGGAAGGGGCAGAGAGGGGGTTTCGGCAGCCTGCGGAGATGGTTACCAACATCATGGCATGTGAACGTATGCCTGTGACGGTTCAAGTGAACAATTGTTGGCTATATCGCAAATCTGGTGTAGTACGCTGCTGAGTGACATCAGGAGCCAAAGTACAGGGCGCCTACAAGGAATATTGGAGGATAGTTAGACCATATCCAGTAATCATCTTCACTCCTGTACTGTCTATTCCCAGAAAGGGTCTATCCATATATTAACCTCGTTAGTCCTCTCTCCATGTCCTTTAGTCCATGGTCCTATACCTAGACAACTATGGACAAGTCCATATATTGCTATTTTTTGGCAAATAAAGTATATTCAATTAATGCCAAATTGATACCAATCATGACTACATAGAGTAGGGATTTCCATAGATTTAAGGTTGATTTGGGTGAACCTATACACAAAAACCCATCTGGTCCCCTTCAAGATTAAGCATTAGGCTGCAGTCTAACTGAGTTTTGTGTGAATTCAGCAAATGATCTGTTCCACAGGCATTGAGGCCTACACTACTGTTCACACAGAGAATAACATGCCAGACCATAGGGCATTTAATCTTTGGTGCGCGTCCCAGTTGAAAAGGTTACAGGAGTGTGGTCCGTTTATAAGAGTAGTCATAATGTGCAGTGCCATGTATACAGGTAGGAGAAGTAGTATTATGCAGGATGGGCAAAGAATGAGTAATAATAATACTTGCTGTGCCTATAAATAAAGAATAGGAGTAGTAGTGTGCTTTACCTGGTATGTTGGATAGGTAGTAGTATTGCGATGGTACCAATTTATTAATTAATAAATCTTTATTTATATAGCGCCCACACAGATTACACATGCTGCCACACAGATGTCAATTGTCCCTGTCCCATGGGGCTACAATCTAAAACAACCTACACAGATGTTTTCGGAGGTTGTGGGAGGAGGAAAACGGAGGACACACCCACACAAAACACGGAGGGAGAACATACAAACTCTTTGCAGATGTTGACCTGGGTGGGGACTAGAACCCACGGACTCCAGTGCTGCTAGGCAGAATGCACTACTACACTCACCACCGTTGCTGACCTTTTATTCTATTAAACATAGAAGTAAAAATAAGCGTCAGGTATCCATATAAGAGCCAGAAGTAGAAGTTCAGTTGCTTTAGCCTGAATGTTGGAATTAGTCTTATTGTGGAAATAGATATGTAGGACAGGAATAAAAGATATTTTGTTTAGGTTACGAGGTAGATGTTACTCCCTAGTGATCACAAATACAATATAGGAGAGCGAAACTTGGATGAAAACAAAGCCAAAAAACATCTGTGACATCACATTACAAAGTGTGGTGAAATATAATCTATGGGAGTAACAGGATGGCGGATTACATAAGGGGGGGCCAGACATAGCATTGGACAACCTTGCAGCGCAAAGCGGGGCTTCAGTAGGTAAGGGCAACAGTTGTCATTCAAAAATCATACAATGTAGTCTAATGATTAATAGAGAGTCCATATAGATGGAACAAAAGGCCCCCCCTGTAGTTCTCCTGCACAGGGGATCCTCACTGTGTGATCGGCGGTTCACAGTTAATCAATTCATACACATTTGCAGCAGGAAACTGAAGGTTTGCATTTTCTTTTGTAAATCTGGAGGCTGGATCACATATTGAATTAGGGTCCATAGTCAGCTCTCCTTACCCTCCTGAAAGACCTCCTTGCTTGAATTGTGAAGGTTGAATTGACCATTATTGAAGGATGATGGAAGACTATGAGTCATTCTATGGGATGCGTTTTTGGATTTATGTAAATAATTCCTCATAATATTACAGAGATTACAAAACGGTGTCTGTCTGTCACCAAGCATTCTGACAGTAATTATACATCTTTAGAAGGTTGGTAAAGCTGTGTGCTAACTGGTGGGTTGTAGTATGTGTGACCTATTACGGGGGGTGGTATGCTCAGCAAAAAAAAAGTACTTCCTCTTCCTTCCCTTAGATGCGTGTGTTCACAAAAATTCTAGCGTAACCCGTTTCTAATAGTAAATGCTGTGTTTAATGTGAAACAGGAAGACTGAATCATGACACATCGATACCATACAGGAGATTCCTGATTACTGCCTTCATTGTATGTACAGTAAGAATCAAAGGGTTAAACTTCAGATAGAACCATGAAAGCGCCTGAACCTGCAGGGGTGTGCCCAGGATGGTGACATGTGTGTCTTAATGCTGTTACCTACTATGGAGAATATGCTCCAGATGAATTACTGCAGAGACCTATGATTAAGACAGGGAAGCAGAGGCAGAGGAAATATATTTAGCAGGCACGGAAGTCATGAAACCAGTGTTGACATAGAGCCGTAATATGTGTAAAGCGCTGCCAACCAACTGTGATCAGCCTGTGTCACTGCGGATCATAGACAGGGATGGTTATATGTTGAATTAAAAGTGGGGGCTACCTAGACGTTTTTCAGTCGAAGAATGGGGGCTCATTTACTAAGGGTGTGGAAAATTTCGTCAGGTATTTCAGCGATTTCTGATTGGCAATGCTTTAAAAGGGGTTTGTGTATCACGCAATTGCATTTGCCCGCATCGGCGCGGTTTTTCATGCAACACAAACAGGGGGGGGTTGTGGCAATCGGAGACGGTCCAACTGATTAATGATTCGGCCAGAGCGGCAATTTACTTTTTTAAATCATGTGGCAAGACAATGCACTTACCTGCGTCGGACTTGTCCGGATCGGGGATCACGACATGGGACGCATAAGTAAGTGATAATGTCCCCCAATATCTTAAGGAGTTGTCTGGGTCTGAAACCAACATGGCGGCGTTCTCCAAAACAGTGCCAACCCTAGTTTGTGATGGTATATTGCAGTTCAAGCTGTATATAAGATAAGTGGAGTAGAGTTATAATGCACTACCCTTGAAACGTATAGAGCTTGGTATTGGAAGAAGAAGTGCAACCATTAACCCAACCGGGACTGACCGCACTGTGGGGGCAGCAGGATTCTCACAGACCTCGAGGGGTGGCTGCAATGCTAGGGATAGGCCGGCATTTAACAAAAATCTTGTGTAAACACATTTATTAAAAGGATTGTCGAACAGAAGGGGTGCGGGGGCCAGGCGTGTAACGCTAAATCAGGCATTATCCAGCAGTTGTAGCCCATCAGAGACGTCGCACATATATGCGTGCTCCCAGATGGGCGTCGTCAAGGACCAGTATACAAAACGTGAAACACATAATTCAAAGCCTGGAATCGGCATATAATATATAAATTAAAAAACAAAAGTAGGGGAGAACTCACGACAAGTATTTTCAAAAATATTGTAAGGTGTTAACCCTATAGAGATTTATGTAAGTTGATCGCAATAAAACTCTAGAATCATGATATAGTTAACTGATAATTCGTAAGGCTATAAACCCCTTTTGTTGTCAATTCCTAAGATAGCTATCGCATGAAACCACTTATGGATTTGCAATCCAGGCGTAACCCAACTACTGCTTCTTATACACGCCAATGGGTTACATGTTGCGCTCGATGCGGCGCATGGAAGAAGCAGGCCCGGCCCCAGCACCCAGCTAAGCACGGGGCCCACTAAGGCCCATGAATCAATTCGTCCAGTTAGCTTTAAGACACTGGTAAAACGATGATCACCATCTGGCGTTGATTAGTTTTCTTGCCTCTATGCTGCGCTCAAAGGGGATTGAGCATTGGAGGCAGAATCCAGCCGCTCAGCACTGTAGGCGACGGTCTGAAGCCAGCGAACATGATGATGTATCAGATTCCGGGGCCAGCTGCCGAGCCGGGTTGCTACGGCAGACGTCTATGCCGACGAAAGAAGGCAGCTGCAGGTCTGCTCTGGGGCGAGGAACGAGGAAACGGAAAGGCGAAGTTATTTTCTTTTGCGGAAGGAGAGGGGTAGTCTGTACAAAGGGGGAGGGAGGGCAGCCGTCTTGTGGACAGGGGGGACCGGAGGGCCAGCGTGTGGACAGGGGGAGGAGCGGCAGAGTCGTGACAGGGGGAAGGATGGCAGCGTGAACCAATTACATGTTCTATTGAAACATTGGGGGATGGACAATGTCTTTACACAAATGAGGAGCCAGTTGTCAGATATACTGGGTTTAAAGACAAGTAGAATGAGTGCTTCACATGGACGAGGGGGTGTGAGGGCACGGATGATGTTGTCTGACACGTGCTGGTGCAGGGCTGGGACAGCACATCGGGAAAAGTAGTGGCGGCTGGGGACCGAATACCGAGGGGCGGCCGCCGCCATGAGGTTGCGAAAGGCCTCGGTCTCTACTAGCCTATAGGGCAGCATCTCCAGGCTAAGCAATCTGGAGATGTGGACATTAAGGGCTTGGACGTGCGGGTGGGTTTCCTTTTCCGCTCCAGCGTCTGGGGTATGGACAGCTGAACGCTGGTGGATGCTGTGGAGGATCGTGGAGGCGACGATGGGGTTTTTGTGCCAGGGTCCTGGGCAGGGGGCTGACTATCAGCTGACACAGGGGAAGGAGCAGTGGTGTGCACGGCCGGAGGTGAACTGAGTGGGGTGTTTAGCATTCATATACCTGCGCATACTGGTGGTAGTTAAGCTAGTAGTGGTGGAACCCCTGCTGATCCTGGTTTGGCAAAGGTTGCACACCACAGTCCGTCGGTCATCCGGTGTTTCCTTAAAGAACCTCCAGACTTCTGAAAATCTAGCCCTCGCCGCGGGAGCCCTCGCCACGGGAGCTTCACTACGTGACACATTTGGCGCTGATGCACCAGCTCTGGCCCTGCCTCTCCGTCTGGCCCCACCACTGCCTCTTCTAACCTGTTCTGGTCGAGGACTCTCCTCTGTCTCAGAAGCACTGTGTTCACCCGGCCTCTCAACCCAGCTTGGGTCTGTCACCTCATCATCCTCCGATCCCTCAGTCTGCTCCCCCCTCGGACTTCCTGCCCTGACAACAACTTCACCACTGTCTTACAACCGTGTCTCCTCATCGTCGGACACCTCTTTACACACTTCTTCCACTACGTCAAGAAGGTCATCATCACCCACAGACTGCGACTGATGGAAAACCTGGGCATCGGAAAATTGCTCAGCAGCAACCGGACAAGTGGTTTGTGACTGTGGGAAGGGTCCAGAAAACAGTTCCTCAGAGTATGCCGGTTCAAATGCCAAATTTTCCTGGGAGGGGGCAGACTGGGGGGGAGGAGGCTGAGGTGCAGGAGCTGGAGGAGTGGCGATTTCGGTGACATGGGTGGACTGCGTGGAAGACTGACTGGTGGTGGACAAATTGCTCGAAGCATTGTCAGCAATCCACGACATCACCTGTTCGCACTGTTCTGGCCTCAACAGTGCTGGAGTGCAGAGTCTCCTGGCTTGTGATTGGCTCTGTTTCTGGCCGCCAAAAAGCAAAACGGCGGGAGCTGCCATTTTCTCGAGCGGGCGAAGTATTTGTCCGAGCAACGAGCAGTTTCGAGTACGCTAATGCTCGAACGAGCATCAAGCTCGGACGAGTATGTTCGCTCATCTCTATTTAGGACCTATAAATGAATTTAAATGGCCCCTGTCCAAGCTGTGAATGGGTGAAAACCAGGGTCAGGCAGTTGATTGTCTAGCATGCCTCATGTCTCGACTGATTTCAGTACTTATACATTGTTTTTACATATTTTGTGAGTATATGGAATAAAAGATGAAATCATTTTAATACCTATGGTGTCATCTGCAGGTTGGGCCATTTATATGGATACACCTAAATAAAATGGGAATGGTTGACGATATCAAATTCCTGTTTGTGGCACATTAGTATGTGGGAGGGGGAAACTTTTCAGAATGGGTGTTAACTATGGTGGCCATTTTTGGATCCAACTTTTTTTTTTCCAATGGGAAGAGGGTCCTGTAACATATATAAATGATTAAGAATTTCACAAGAAAAACAAAGGTGTGCTTGGTTTTAATGTAACTTTATTCTTTCATGATTTATTTACAAGTTTATGACCATCAAATGTGTTCAAAGTGCTGCCTATTGTGTTGGATTGTCAATGCAACCCTCTTCTCCCACTCGTGACACACTGATAGCAGCACTTCCAAAGAAATACTAGCACAAGCTTCCGGTATCCATTGTTTCAGATGCTGCACATCTTGCATTTTCACAGCATAGACAATTGCCTTCAGATGACCCAAAGGTCAAAGCATTCCTACATGAACAGTTCCCTGGAAAGTGGATTGGTTATCGAGGGCCAGTTAAATGGCCACCATGGTCTCCCGATCTGACCCCCCTGTATATCCAATTCTGTTGGAGAATGTAAAATTGCTAGGCAAACCTCTTATTGACATTAATTGGTGAATGTTTGGTCAGTTTTGAATACCGCTTAATTTATGCAGGACAAAAGTCTCATTAGACCAATAGTTGTGGTCCCAGAGATGGTATAGTGAAAACCAAAGATAGAAATAACCTTTTCTGACAATATTTTGTCCTTGAGCAAGCATGGTACACAATGATAAAGAGGATTGCTTGGCTGTTGAACCTCAGCTTCCTTTAGTTTTTGTATCAGTCTATATGTTATTAATGTTAATTAGGGGAATCAATTTTAGTTTATAAATCCACATATTATGAATGTAAATGCATTTGAGGTTATAGGACATAGTTGTTGACTTATAGTTTTCAAACTCTCCTGTCAGGATAAAGAGGAATGGTAACATGTAGAATGTGATGTAGGGGAAAGAGTTGCAGGGAGCCTAGTCCTGATTTGTCACACCCCAATAAGTTTTCCAAGCTGGCGCATAACAGGTTGGTGATGTTGCAGCAAGAAATGGTCTCTGGCAACCAGGGGACCGTCTGCTCCAGAAAAAAAGGGAAATGGGAGCACAGGAATGTTCAGAGAGATGCTGGTAAAGGGTAATGGGTCATTATAAAGCGAATAGACAGGGAAATATGTCACAAAGTCCGCGCATATTGAACAGTGGTTTTATTTGGTAGGTTGTGGATTGGGTTGACTGATTACTGAGAAGGGCTGGTGAGAATCCAGTGGTCATGGTCCACATGACAAAGTAAAAGGTAAGAGGTAAGAGTGTCATTAACTATCTGGGAAGTTAAGCCAAAAAGTATTTCCTGAGACGTGTTGGCAACTACTGTTAGAGGTTCCCCTACACATTCAGACAGAAGATCATGCCAGTCCCATTTGCTATTGTGCCATAACTGTTGGTTATGGACAGTTATGGAGTTATGATT
Source organism: Engystomops pustulosus (assembly GCA_019512145.1). Classification (NCBI taxonomy): domain Eukaryota; kingdom Metazoa; phylum Chordata; class Amphibia; order Anura; family Leptodactylidae; genus Engystomops; species Engystomops pustulosus. Next base: position 149,687 of record WNYA01000427.1, on the reverse strand, counting down.
CATCGCAGCCCAAGTCCAGATACATTTTTGGAGTCGGGATAGCCAGGTTATTGCATACCCCTCACTCTCACTAGGCTCTTCCATTCTTGGACACAGAGATATAAATATCTCTGAACGGAAGCATAGTAAATAGGTCATGTCTGGTATCAATGTGATCCAGGGATTCTTCTGGATCCAATGAAACCTGACCATTGACTTCCCATTGAGAAGCTACAACTCCTCCAAGGTTCTGGAGATGATACCAGGTAGGAGGGTTTTCCTCCTATGGGTATGAAGGGGTGTGTCTACACCTAATATAATCATGGAACCTTTTGTGTTCATTGTGTCTGCCTGGGGGAACTTTAACATCACCAAATGCAGGAAGGATCTTAATGTGTGGACTATCAATCCCCATTAGGCCCACACAATCTAACAGAATTGCTGATACTTGTAGTCCTACCCTTGTATTTTGTACTCTGTTAACTGTATATATATCTATTGTGTATACTATTTAAAGGGGTTTTCTCGTCTGGGCATTCACATTCAGTTTGATAAATCTGCCATATATAAACATTTCTTCAATTAGATGTTATTAAAAAAAATGTTCCTGTGTGAAGATAATTTCCCATAAATGTAGTCATATGGTCCCTTAGAAACGAGATGGCTTCCTCGGATACGGCCACCTCTGCTGGAGGGAATTGCATAAAGAAACAAAAGGTTTTTGTATATGAAATGTCCGGGAGTTACTGCAGGTCCCGCAGCCATCCTGTGGTAATGATTACTGAATCCTGGTGGTCCGGCAGGACTCTATAGCGCATGTCTGGCCACCGCTGCCAGAGTGTGATGTGGTCGTATCCGAGGAAGCCATCTCGTTTCTAAGGGGCAACATGGCTACATTTATAGGAAATTATCTTCACACGGGAACATTTTTTTTAATAACATCCAATTGAAGAAATGTTTATATATGGAAGATTAGTGAAACTGAATGTGAGTGCCCAGACGAGAATACCCCTTTAAGGCAAATATCAAATTTAATATTGATCCATGAATCCCCAAGGGCGAGTTAAATGCATGCTACCAAGTTGGCTCCTCACCAGATATAATCCCATAATGGACTAGGCTTACATCAAATAAGAGCTGGTGGTGGCATACTGCATAAATAAAAAAGGAAGAGGGGTTTCATTATATTTGAAATCTTGCCCCAAGCCCATCCTGTGAGAGGACAACAGTGATGAAAATGTAGAGTTCCTATGGTTCGAAGATAAGTGGAGGAAAAAAAGAATAATAAAATAATACTGGGGGTTTGTTATCAGGCTCCAAGCATAATGGAGGTTGCAGAGGAGCTGGTAAGAAGAGATGAGCAGATTTGATGTTTAATTTTGGGTTTGGCTACCTGACTGGGACACAGTGCCATATTGGTGCAGCCAATCCAGTCCATTGAATTTTTCTTGTCAGCAGTGGCCCCCAGAGTCCACTGGCCCGGGACAAAATTCCTAATGCCCCCCCCCCCCCAATTATACCTAAAAAAAACCTCAAAACCCTTTCTGCTAACCGACATAAATACTAAAGTTAAAAAAAAATGGAAAAAAATGAAAAAAAATTACAATAATAAAAAAAATATCTGCTTCTATCTAGTATTTATTTTTTTTAACACTGAATATTTAAAAAAAAAAAGTTTCAATATTCTAAAACAAAATTTCCCATTAAAGGGATATTCTGTCTGGCCCCTTGTTATCATATGCACCTGTAATTGAAAAGATGGCAATAACAGTATATTAACTTTTAGTCTACTGCACAGTTAGATAGAATGTTTAGATGTAAAGTGTCCATTACTTAACAAAGTTGTCTTTTTAATTAGCAGCAGTCTTTCATCTTAACCATAACGAAAACCGAATCCAACTGAATCTTCAAATAAATTGTTGGCACTGGTCAAGTCCAACAAACATCATGTTTCAATGAACGAAAGGAACGGAAATTTAAACAACAAGGGGTCATCACATCAAACGGAACATCTTGCTCTCACTGTGGAAAGGGTGCATTTAGAGAGGGTACTCTGTATTTTGCATTTTGAAAGACTGCCTTCTTTTTGAGATAAAACTGTGTTATACAGGCAATTTTTTACATTTCAAAATTATAATAGGATGTCATACTATCAACTACCGTAATTATTTTGAAATCATGCTATAGTATATAAAGCAAACACGTTTTAACAAAGAGAAGGCAGTCAAGACTTGTGGAACTGGATTAGTTGGTAAGTAAAACAAATGCCCAATGAACTTTACACTTACGCAAAATACATAGCGGAAGTTGGCTTTAGTATCAGCAAATTTGTCAACAATAGCAGGAATGTTCAGTTTTCTGGCTCTGTCATTTTCAATACTCAGAAGGGCGAGGTCTGAAAGCCTTTGTTGAGACATGCTGTTTCTCAAATAATTTTTAATAAGAGACAATTTAGGAAAGGATCGTTGTGCTGAAGCCACTGTAACTGGTAGTGTGAGGAAAGGTTGTAAGGCCGTATACACATCCGGAAGTGAAGATGACAAAGCAGCATTCTCTACAATAAGTAGGTGAGCCAAATCTTTTATTGTGGGGACTTGGAGATCTCATTTTTAAGTGTGCTGCAAAAACTAATAAACTGCCAGATCGCTGGATATATCATCCTGATAGTGTAGCTGAAATTGCACAGCAGCCGGTAATAGGTCATCATCTGATTCAGTCGTTAGCACATGTGGCTGAATAATTTTAAATCTTTGAACAATGTTCATGTTACTAAATCTTCTTGATAGCTGTGATGTGATGCTGTAAAGAGAAGCATTAAATATTACAGTTCTGAATCTCTGCTCTGGATCCTGCAATCTCTCATCCAAGCACAGCTCGTCACTGAAGCGCTTTACTTTGCATACTCTTTTATTAGCAAATGCTGCAGGAATTCCCCACTTATCTGCAAGGGTGATGGCAGTCTTTTTGGCATTTTCAAAATTATTTCTGTAGCTGCATAGGGCTTCAGTTGCATTCGGAATTAAATGAGAAGCGTTTGACAAATCCAAATTTTCTGACTGAAGAACCTTTGAGATGACATTTATCGTCTCCAAAATTTAGCTCTGTAGAACAAGTTGCAAAACAAACTCAAAGGATTCAATTTTTTTTCCTAAGGGCCCTAGCATCTTCCTTCTCTTTACACTTTGTGGAAGTTAAAATTACCTTTGAGAGTGCCTTAAGCACATCAAAAAACTGAATCGTAGTGCAATTAATGAATCATGACGAGATGTACAAGGTTTTTAAAGGGGTTGTCCGAGAGTTCTGAAAAAAAAACTAAAGGTGGCCGGAGGGGGCTGCTTAAAAAAATAAAGATCTACTTACCTTCTGGCGCCCTGAGGTGTCCCGCGCTGCTGTCGCTCCGGTCCCGGCGCCATGTAAACAAACACGGCTGGCAGCTGAGTCCAACACCGCTGGACACCGGAGGGGGTCGGAAGGTAAGTAGCTCTTTATTTTTTTTAAGCAGCCCCCTCCTGGCCACCTTTAGTTTTTTTTTCAGAACTCGGACAACCCCTTTATGGTCACAGAGGATTCAGATGTAAATGACTGCAAAAAAACCCCCAAACATATAAACTTTGTATCACATCAAAACATCAGGAAACTTCAGGTATGTGGCCCACAGCATCCTGTGAACATACAAGGCATTTTTTTCTTTTTTTTTGAATGCGAGTTTGAACCCCTGTATATATTTTGCTCATTGTAGCAGCACCATCATATCCTTGTCCCCGACATTTTCACAGCTGCAGACCCCTACTCTTCACACAATTTATAATGGCTCGTTCGAGTCCTGCAGCACTAGGATCTTCAACTGCATGAAAATCTAAAAAGACTTCTTATATGTTTATTGCAGTGCGCCTCTGGCTTGCATCTCTGCTCACAGTTACAAATCTAAATAGTTGTGTCCATGATAATGGAGTAAAAGTTAGATTCTTTCGTCTCAGTTAAAATGCCATCTTCAACTTGTTTTGCAAGGATATCTATAATTTCATTTTGTATTTTAGGGCTCAGATGCATCTGTATTTTGGTTGAAAGCCTTTGCCACTTTTGGATGCCCTTAACCCATGCTGGTTCAAAACCCAACTTTTAACAATCTCCAAATAATCAGCAAGGCTCACAATAAGCTGCATTTAATTTTGGGGAATAGCACAGCCACATGATTGGAATTTTATGCCCTGTTTTTGTAGTCCGTTCATAGTATTTCTTCGAAAAACACCTATGCTCTTCATCATCATCCCTAGGAAATGGCCCTTTAGGTCTGCAGCAAGAATACATTTTTTTACATTGGGGTCTGTGATTGTAATGGGTAAATGTCCCCTATCGGTAACATACCGTTCTCCCATTTCAGAATGCTCTATGCAACCAGTGGCAGAGTCTGTACTTTCTAAAGTTTCATGCTCACACTTGTATTTGGTAGCACTTCTTTAACCGGTTAAGGACCGGGCCCTTTCCTGTTTTTTCATGTCCATTTTTCACTCCCCACCTTCAAAAATCTATAACTTTTTTATTTTTACACGTAAAACTAATAATAAACAGAATGTATACAGGAAAACACCCTTCATGTAAAAGAAAGTTATAAATGCTGAGTTCAAATATTTGAAAGTCCACAAATATCCAAAGTTCTATGCTTTCCTGTTGTAGGGAACTACACCTGAAAGACGTTAGACCCTCAGGAATTACAAAAAAAATAATATCAAATTTTAATCCAAAATCAGGCATCATTTTTCAAATTATTCATCTTTCTTTTAAGGAACCTAGACCTGCTTAAGGGTTAGAAATACTAATGCAAAATATTGCCTTAAAACTTATTATTATTGAGAATGGCCTTGTAATAATGTAGTATTACATATCTTATAAAAAAGTATACAACATCAATACAATAAATAATAAAATGCTTCCTATCTAAAGAGAGATATACTAGAGCAGAATATATACATTTTCATCTGTTTTATGTAATTATAGAATAAATAAAATTGAGCAAGGATAAATAAAAGTGATGATGTAAGCATGTACATTATAAAAAGTGAAACTGATTCACTTCAACATTGAAATTTATCTAAATTCAATATTGTTAAACATTCTTAAAGATCAGATGAATTATACATGAAGTGTATGGATTATTTGTCCCTGGCAAACAACGGTGACATTTCTGTCTGTCACTTAGTATGACAAGGTTAGAATGTTTTATTCAAAACTTTTAAATAGTGAAATAATTTGTATGCATTGCTCTTTCTTTGGTCTGTCAGGAAAGGTAAACTGTGAAACTATAATTCTATGACACCAAATCATATCTTGAAAAAATTGATACAGCAGAATGGCTTAAGACATCCATAAAACTCTTCTAGTGCATCCATAAAACTAGTGCTTTAAAATTAGTTATATATCAGAAACAGTGAAGTTATCATGTGTAACAATTGAATGCCTAAAGAATTGATGGATTAATTTCAAATCTGTGTATATTTCTTAAAGGACATCTACCACCACATTTAGGGATGGTAGACTGTCACTAAATGCAGGTTGATTACCTAAGGGGTGATGGAGGAGTCCTCCTGCCACATTCCAACACGTCCACTATTGCAAAATAAAGACTTTATAACTTTATGCAAATGACCCAGAGGCACTCACCACTTTGCTAGCTGAGCACCTTCTGGCTCTGTTGAGAGATAATTTAAGCACGCCCCTTATCGATATTCTCCCATGTTGCAGGCCCCAAGCGCTGCAGACAGCCGGGGATGCCACTCGGTTGTCTGCTAATCTCCTCCTCTTGGTTGTATGTGCCTGTGTCTCCTTGCACAGCTGCACTCCTCTCAAACCAGAGGGTATCTTAAATGTTGCAAAAGAGCAAGAAGAGCTTGCATGGGAGACACCTAATATACTTACTGTGAAGGAAACCACAACGTTCCGGACCCCTGAAGGGTACCCAAGGTCACTAAGTTATCCTTTTATAGACGCTACCAGAACGCACAGGTTCTGAGAGGTGCAGGAAGTGATTTAACCGGTTAAGGACCGGGCCCTTACCTGTTTTTTCATGTCCATTTTTCACTCCACACCTTCAAAAATCTATAACTTTTTTATTTTTACACGTAAAGAGCTGTGTGATGGCTTTTCTGCATAACAAATTGCACTTCATAGTGATGGTATTAAATATTCCATGCCATGTACTCGGAAGCGGGAAAAAATTCCAAATGCAGTGAAAATGGTGAAAAAACGCATTTGCGCCATTTTCTTGTGGGCTTGGATATTACGTCTTTCACTGAGTTCCCCAAATGACATGTCTATTTTTTCGTTGGGTTGGTAAGATTAAGGCGATACCAAATGTTTATAGGTTTATAATGTGTTCTTACATTTCCAAAATTAAACCATCACTTTACAAATTTTCTTTTTGATTTTGCCATCTTCTGCTCCTAATAGACTTTTTTATACTTTGTGTATGGAGCTGTGGGTTGTGTCATTTTTGCGGACGTTTTATAATATTTTCAATTATATCATTTTAGGACGGCTTAGCCCCTTTTATCACGTTGTTTAGAGACTTTTTAAATATTTTCAAAATGGCAAAAAGTGCTTATGGACTTTGGTGCTATTTTTCCATACGGTTTTAAACGCAAAATTTGAACAAAAACCATAATATATTTTGATAGCTCGGTCATTTTCGTTGTTTATGATTTGTGCTGGTTATTTATATTTATGTCATTTCTGGGGAAATGGGGTGATTTGACTTTTTAGGGTTTTTTAGTAAAATTTTTATTATGTTAGGTCTTATTTTTACTTTTTTTTATTTTTTTTTAACTTTATTTTTCATACTCCCTAGGGTATTAATACTTCAACACTAGGTTGTCTGATCGATCCTATCATTACTGCCATACTACAGTATGGCAGTAATGGGGATTCCCTCCTCATTCATTACATGTGCTGATCTCACATTGAACGAAGGGGATAAAGCCGTGTCTTCAAAGACCCAAGACCAGTCTGGAATGGAATCATGTGCCCCCGATCTAACATGGGGACGACCCGCGCATCTTTTGGTTTTAAGCCGCATCTTTGACGGGGATCGGTGAACACACCCTGATCGGCTAGCACCACTACGGTGTTACCGGTAAGCCTTCTGCAATAAGCAAAGACTTACCGGCTATGGAGAGGGCTCACCGTGACACGACCGCCGCCCGTGAATACACGTTGGGCAGTGTGGAACCAGTTAAAGGTTTCTCCACACAACTTTCCCTGGATATTACACAACAATAAGATTCACTCTCAACCCAGCCCATGAGACACTCTCAAAACCAGCCCTTGTGTGAGTTGTGAGCATTAGAACCGGATAGTCCAATCTTAAATCCTTCTCTGCTCTTGAGGTTAGAATGGTTCCCAGACAACGACAAGGCACATTCAGAGTGCCGAATATATCGGTGGAGTCACCTCTCGGCCCACCAACAGTAGGGGTCATGTCCCCTCCTACCTGATACTACAAAGACCAGAGCCCTTGGAGAAGCCATAGCTTCTCAGGGGGAAGTCGTACGGTCCATGGTGCGCGTATCATTGGATCCAGGGGGAAATCAATTGATACCAAACCTGACCCATTTGCTATGTAACCAAGTATTCTAGAATCCTGAAATGGATTAGTTAATGATATCTTGAAATACAATCCAAACATGTATTTGTTCGTTTTTGGTGAGATGGACCATACATTCATGAACTGTCCCTATTCAAAACTTACTTGTTTTGGAGTTATTACTCTTTGGTTGAGACTTATGTGTGTGTGTTTGTGGGGTGGGTGCATTAGCGATGTTACTGGCAGAGATCTTTTGAAGTAAGGACACATTCTGTTTGAATGTAACAATTGTAGCTCAAATAGGCCATTAAGCAGAGTCTTGGGGAAAGTTGTGAATTTGCATACATAAGACTGCCCCTCCCCTTGTCACATTTATCACACTTAACGTAGACTGATATTGAGACACTATAACATTCACATTCTATTCTTTGTCCTATTTTTTGTTTGTATTATTGGATGCACATATTATTATGCCTGGTTCCAGATAATCTTGATATGCGGATTTTAATAATGCCTTGGTCACATTCTGAAACAGTCAATAGATTATTTATAATCTACATTAATTTCCTCCTGGCTCACTTCCAGCCGGTGAGTGTGAGTCCTGGGGGAAGGCAACTGCAAGCCCTCTGTTGCCTGTGTCTCTTCGGCATTCTCCTTACTCAACACCATCCCTCCCATCCCTCCCTTCCTACTCAATCACATGACAGAAAGTGAAAGGGGTGGGGAGTACAACATGAGTGCGGTGGAAGGAGCAGACACAGGCACACACAGCCGCAGCTGCCCCTCCTGAGACTGACTACCGGCTGCTTTCATGGAGCAAGGTCATGTGAATTAACTTATTATAGAACTACTAAAATTTACAATACTGACAATAAATCTTTAGAATCAACATAGCATGGGCTATTAGAACCAGTCACCATCTAAAAATACACTCCTGGGGGCAGTTTACTTAAGGGATGAAATAAATTTGATATTCTGGTTCTGATATGCAAATGGCTTGGGAAGATTTAGAAAGGAGGCTTATGATCAGATACTGAAGAAACTGTCAAGTTCAGTGGTGAAAGCCTGATGATGGGTTTTTTTTACAGCAAAGTGTTGGATACTTAACAGGATCGAAATGGTTTCATTGCTGACGTGTTGTGAACAATCGAACAACATGATTTTTACTTTGTACAGTCAAGCTCCTAATTGGTATGGGCAAGGAGAACAACAGCTAGACATTATGGGGTTGGCAATAAATGTTCAGTGGTCCCCAACCGTAACAAAACTAACCGACTTGTGATATAGTGGAACAAATACTCCATTCATATCTAGATATTAAAAAAACAATGATGTTGCAGACGCCCTTACTCACACGGTAATGACAATTCTAGGGCATTTTAATTGTCAACTGTACGTTGTTTCTTTAGCAATGCATATTGTGAAAGATATTCACCCTTAACATGTAATTAGGCGCAAGACTATATAAGTAATTGAACCGATGGCATTTTGATTGCCCACAGGTGACCTAAATTCCTGAGCATGGACTTCTGAAGGTACCTATTGCAAACAAACGTTTCCATAGGCTTCATAGCAAGCAGTAACTACGCACATTGGCAATTCGTGTTATATTTCAAATAATTATTTCTACACTGAAGGACTGGGAAATCAAGTTTTTAATAAATAGTAATGTTTTTTTGCTCTAGAAAGTGCTTGATCACATATTCACAGATATCTGTCCACAGATATCTAACAGTCTAATTTGTCAAGGAGTACATTTGTTTTCCCAAGTTTTAGTTAAACTTTTTAAATTTCCATCCTCATATTATTTAGTAGCTTTCTTATAGTATAGGCGGCACCTAGTTACATACAAGATAGGTTCTTTGGAGGATATTTATCAGACCTCTGCGCACCGCCGTGGCGCTGAGGCCCTGCAACATCGCATTGCTAGCATTATTGCTAGCTTTTGCGCGTATTTTCCCCCATCCGCACCTTCATACGCCACAGTGGGGCGTGAAGGGGCGTGAGGGGGGGCGCGGCCGGCCGAGCGGGGGGCGCGGGCCTGACGGGAGTGGGCCGTCGCGGGGCCTTCTGTCCCCGCGCCTGCGCACCATCGCTGCTGCCGGCGCTTTCAAACGTGAAAAGTCGTCCGTTTGCGTTTTCTACGCCAGGCCTTCTGCCTTAGATAAACGCTGCGCAACTGCAGCCCCATACATGAAGAGGCAGAAGCCTCTTCATGTATCGGCGGGCGAATTTGTAGCGGCGGGGCTATATCATACGCTGGCGCACGAGCGCCAGCGTATTATAACCTTCGCCCCTATAGTCGTTCTTAAATTGAATTCGCTTAAGTCGGACCTATATATTTTGCAATTGATCTCCAGACTAAATTTCTTTGGGTCTCTGGGCAATTTGTATTTTAACAATGTTCGGTTATCAAGACTAGAATTAACAATAAAGCTTAATTACATCCACATGTAATAAGGTTATAGCTGTTTATTGTTAGCTAGGACCTAAAGTACGTAATTACCCAACATCCAAATTACCCAACATCCACATCCACCAGTCCATTTTGTAACTAGGGGTCATCTGTAGTGGGGTTGTTCTTAAGTAGTGAACTGGCCTGTATTTCTACTCCTTTTCATATACAGTCTTATACGTCTACACATAATTAAAAATGAAGCATTGTTGTCTGTAAGAATACTTGATTTAGAAGTGAGAAGAGAAATAACCGTTATCTCATATCAGCTCCTAATAGCATAGTAATGTTTTATCACAGTAACAGTGGATAACCTATGTTTCTATTCAGAAAGAGAAAATCGTTTTACATGATTTGACGAAGAAGTAAAAGTATCACAGTTGTAAGCTGAGCTTACAAAGAGCCAAAAAGTAATATATCTTCAGCTGAAAATCCAGAGGGTCAACATTTCTATTATTTCATGATGAATTTTCTGAGTTGACTTTTGTGACATTTTCGTGTTTAATGTGCTATGCTTCATCGGCAAATTAAAAGACCTCATTGAGAGAATGAATTTAATGAACATAAAAGAAGTAGAAATACTGTACAAGACCTCGGTCATTTACTCCTTGATGTAAACACACTTATAACATCTTACGACAAAAGTTGGGTTTATTTTATAACTATATGAAAGGAAATCACTTACGCTGTGTTTCTATCTCTTATTACAATTCTGAAGCTTTCATGGCACAATAGATACTTGGCTATACAAAATATTGGAACTTGGTGTCAAGCCTGACGTGCATTTTGCCAACGACATTTCGCTTGCAAAATAGTGGGCAACATTTACAAATGTAGAAATGCACTAAAAGTGCTCTGCCTGTGGTATACTGCTCGTTGCGCCAGATTCATTAAGAAATTGCACCAGAAATCCAGGAATTGTCACTTCCTCCCTCTGGTGGACTGCCCCGACGAGTTCGACACCACCTTTTTGTTCGCGCCTTTACACATGGCGTGCACAGACTTTGGCCATGAAACAAGCGGGTGCACCGGCCTACAAAACCCTCCTAATTGTGTCGCGTGGTGGCTAGTGCTGTTGCACACAAAACGGTCACTGCCCACAATAGTGGTTCGACACCTCATAACTACCTGTGCAAAGCATTCCCTCAACAAGAAAAAACACAAGAACACAAGCCCTTAGTAAATTGCCTCAGCGCTTTCATTACTGATATTGCCAAGGAAGAGTAGTCTGGCTTCTGTAGATCAAAAACTGTTCAAAACTAAGTAATTTGATGTGTATCTGTTTTTTATCTACACTCTCAGAAATGATCATATTGTAATTAGTGATACTACAACTTACATTTTTAACAGCAGGGTTTTTGATTGCGGGACTCTTCTCACCATATTTTACCTCCCCTCTCATGTGGATATAAATATATTTCAAGAATTTCTCTCTTACCCTCTTACCCTTACTTATAAAAAATTTTTCTTCTCTTTCTCCAAAGTCATGTGCATCAGAAGAGTCATACTTTGGCCCCTCAGAGAGTTAGTTTAGAGGCTGCAGTAAAGGGTAACTTGGCTTTGTAAACAAAGAGCCCTGAAACTCCATAGACAGAACATTAATAAATATGGGTTGAGGTAAATGAATTTGTTTGTGTTTTAATTTTTTTTCTATATAATTTATAGAAAAATATATTGTTTAGGTATAACAGTAACTGAACTGCCCAGAACAATATTGTTAATCTAAAATACTGCATGGGGAGCATGACAAACTTTCAGATTGTTTTCCCTTCCTCCCAGAAACTGTTAATAAAGGTTAAACAACATGTTACATGTATCCCAAGCTGGTTACATAACACATCTTGTTAAAAACTTATTGTTATGTAAAAATAAACAAGTTCTTCTAGCAGCAGGAAACGGGTTGATCTCAAAATTGCAAATTTCTTATATATTAGGTTTGGTTTAAAACAAGATTTGTCCGTCCAACAAAAAGTTGCTTGAAATGTCAGAATGTGTGTATTGATGTTCCAGGATTTACTATGACCTATTCACAGGATATGTAGTGAGAGCATTGTGCCAGTCTCGAGTGCCGAAATGGCAGCTTGTTTCTCCCATTGTGTCGACCGGAATGGACGGATTTCTGTCTACTGGAAATAAGAAATCGCTTTCTTTAAAACAGCGAGCAGAGATATAGGAAACCATGAGGAATTGAATACAAAAGTATATTGTAAAATTTGTATGCGTTTTCCATTATTTCAAACCTAACATTCATTTGAACGCCATGGGAAAGACTCTTGAATAAGGTAACCACTTTCTTTTCATAGCCTTTGATTTTCTCTATTTACGTACAATACAGCCAAGTTTAAAAAACCAAGTTTAATTTTAATTACTTACTTTGTGTAGTGCCAATGAGTAGTGTTTTTTTTTTAGAGTTTAATTAAATATTGCTGTAGTCTGTATATATTTGTCCTCACTTTATAACTTCTTCCCATGAATTTTTTTTTTGGGATGTTTAACAAGCTTTTTTATTTCTTTTGACTAATAAGATAGCACTTACATGGTACTTATTATGTTTATTCACATTGCAGGATAAAGGTTTATTGTGTTTCTGTTGTAGTTTATTGGTTTAACGATATGGAATTACTAGCTTTGGAGTGTGCCAACATGATGTCTCATTCTGTAACAATTTTTATTAAGTTTCAAGTTTTTTACAAAACATTTTTTGTCTCAAGCATCTTTCATTACTTGATACAGTACAAGATACAATTGTCACCAACGTGTGATACGCCAGATAAAGGTAAGGATGGATACATCTCCATCCTTTATGGCAGACAAGGATATATTTGCAGGCCTTTATGGTACCACTGCTATTTTTGTCAACCTCTCTAATGGGTTCTGGTCGTCATGGTTCTGAACTTTTGAATCAACACAGGCTTCTCTGCTTGAGTTGTATTGACCAGCCTTGCCTCTGAAAGAGTTACTTCCCTTGGCTGGCTAATGTGTATCTCTGTGAAACTGGCTGGTTTAATTTGTGTAGAGTCTGTAGTAGGGTTCAGTATGGCTTATTCTGCTGTAAAGACAGCATCCGGAACTCTTAGTTACCTGCTCTCCCCTACCCTAGTCAGTTATTCTAGTCTTTTGAATCATTGTGAATTATACGCTTCTCTATTTCTAACTGTGCTGTAATGTTTTCCTCTGATTTGTGTTTTTTAGCTACTCTTTGTCGCACAACTCTGTACTTCACACTGCGTGTTTAGTTTTGACATCGATATACGACTACGTTGTGTCTGTCTAGCTATCTGTCTTTGTACATTGGTCTTCTGCTGAATAGTCGTTTCAGTTGTCCCCTGTGGTTAGCACAGTAATGGGCTATTAGGCGAGGGGGGGAGGTTGTGGGTCTTTACCTCCTTTCTCTCCTTGACATATTGCTGTTTAAAGCAAACATTTCTTTTACACCAGTGATTGTTTTTTTGTGGTTATTTAGAAATTCAACCTGCATCTAACTAATATAACACTTGTTTGTTTTTTTTCCGATTGGGGATACAGTTATTAACGTAAATTACTGGTAAACTGTAGAAATCTATTCTGCTAGTGTTGGTTAATAAATTTGTCATCTGACAATGGATATGTTTTTATTATCCAACTCTAGTTTTCAATAATCATATAATGACCTGTTTTATGCCACAAGAAAGTGATTGGTTTCCCAGGACTAATCCAATCATTTTCGATTTGGACTTCCAGCCTTTAACGTCATTGGGCTCCTAGAAAACTATGTTACTACTGCAACTAACTCCCGCCCAGGAGGTATCATCTCCCAAGACCCACTCTTTCTAATTAACGCAAAAAATTATCTTGGCCCATGTATTTCTGGACCTTCCACAAAGCCTTAAGGTCATGACTCAAACACATGAATCGGGGACGAGGGGAAGGTTGTGTGCGGCGGCAAGGATCAGATCAGTAACTTAGTTAAGGGTGTCAAACAAACATTTCACACAGACAGTAGGAAACCTAGCTTCCATTCTGTGGATACAGACAAGAAGGGCGTGATTATAAAACAATAGTCACACCAATTCATTGGCGTGCCAACCCTTTAAACATCCCCAGAACGCCCTTCAACCCGGTGGCACACGCCGTGCTTGGAGACCGCCAGTGTACGCGAACATGCTTGAGTGAGGCTGCATGCAGGGAAGAGGGGACACATTTAAGGCACACCGGTGAACCTGTGACTCTCTCGAGAAGCTGCCACAGGAACCACCCGTGACATAGATAAGCTCAAACCACTCTCAACTAATACCCTTAGGGCATCTATGCTGTACCTCGGGAAAAATATGGTCAGGTAAGACCTTTCCCTCCTTTAAGAATTTAGCAAATAACATTTGATCCAAGGCTCCTAAGGTTCATTGTCTCTATATACAAATATCCTTAAAGTAGCTAATCACTGATATCCTTCAATAGGCCGGTTGCCCCCACGGTCTGCTCATCTGTATACAGTACTTAAGGATATCATTACAAGACTCTCATCACCCCCCTTTTCAAGACACTCTTAGAACATATTAATCAGGGGCTGGGATCTCCAGGACCTACATTTACTAGACATAACCCTTGACCATGCTTAGATAGCACCACACACCTTCTTATTTTCCTTTCTGTATATCCTGTTTATGTATTATTTTTTTATGAAAGAGTGACTCTAGGGGTTAAATGCGACCCAGGTAATTTGTTTATATGTGTTTAGTCCTATACTTCTCTGGGTCCATTTCTTATTTGTGCTTTGAAAATCCATTTATAGCACATTCAAATCAATATGGTCTACGTAAGACAACCTGGGGCCATTTTCACTTACTACTCCCGTCCTGTAGCGATCCCCGCTCTGCTTGTCCGACGAGGAAATTGTCTGCAATTTCCTGCACGTGGCGCTTCCACTGCTGAGTTCCGTTTCACGTTCAATCTTTCTTCCTGGTGCATGTATGTCTTGAGCTTGCAACACAATTAAGTGTCGTTTTTAAAAATTCAGTTCGGAGCTGTCCAAAGGTACGCCCTCCCTCTTTAATATGTCGCATGCAAGCCGGCGTTCGATGCGCCATCAATCCGATCGTGCTACGAAAAACCTGGGGCAATTCGGGCGCAAAAGAAATATTCATACCCGCAGAATCGCGTCCGCTGACCCTTCTAAAATGTGCCCCAACTGTTAATATAAGATACAATTCTCGACTAAAAAAAGCGCATTCTACTCTATATCGTAGTAAAGGAATATGTATTACAAATTGTGTGTGTATTCTATATAACAATAACTTGCAAAGTAATCGTCTTCATACTATAATTCAAAGACTAACAATTCAGATTTCACGCGCATCCAACAGTTGCTCAACTGGAATGAAATCTTGGAAATTTAAGTAAATCAACCTTGAACTATTTATGTCATGCCATGATTTGCATGGTCTTTTAAATAGGTCACGGCACTACCATCTCAATTGGATTATCTAGTGCAATGAGAAGAATCATCCGAAAAAGGTTTTCTTAACGCAGAACACTACCAGAGTCACACACTACGGATGGCACATTTCAATCTTGCTATGCACATGTATTAAAAATAAAATGCAATCTCATTTAAATCTACACTTACTAGCGATCAGAGATACACTCTGGGGCACATTCTTACCCAGCTTTAAACCCGTTCAATTCGGTTCCAGCGGGCGGCTTCTCTAACGAGACTTCGGGTCTTTTCCGGCGAGTACATGAAGGTCCTGCGGCCCGCTGTGTCCACCAGGTGGCGCTGCTGCGCCGAAAGGGGTCCGCGAGTGTGCCCGGGGGTCATGTCTTCTCGTGGGAGTGCATAAAGTATGGCCCCTGCGACCAATTTATTTTTTAATGCGGGCGGTTTTTTTCCCGTAATCCGTTCGTTTAAACACGTTCGGTGGCCACAGCCCCCCCGATTTCCCGTCGCGTGGCATGCCAGCGCCGAATGGCCACATACGAATCTCGTGCGCCAAAATCCTGAGGGCCAACGTCGGGGCAAAATTGGCACAAAAATCGGAAATATGTCGGGGTGTAACAAGGCGGGGTGGGTGGTTAGAAAAACCGGATCGGATCGGGCGGCCCTTATTAAACCTGAAACCCTCTAGTTTTGTGATACTTTTCTTGTGTATAGCCAACATGTAACGTGGCATGCTTTGCTGCAGTGGACCATCGATGGAAGATATAGTATTAGATAACTGTTGTAAAAAAAAATATGCCAAACCACACACGTAAACCCCGATAACTAACACACTGTTTGTGTAGCATGGTCTTTTGGGCAGCTCCTGTCTGTTCCCCTAATAATGGAATCTCCAATAGAGCCCTATTGTGACCTTTGGCCTGTTTTCCTCCATATTTCTTTCCTCCCAAAAATAACCCATTCCTACCACACAGCATCGGGAAAGACAGCCCCGCACCAGGCCCAGTATATGGAGCTACATTGGCAACCGGCACCCCAACAGAGAATTGACACCTTGGCAACATCAGGGAAGAACAAAAGTGAGCAAGGTCTCACACCTGCACCAACCGACAGATGATCATCACCTGAACACTTCATGAAGAATACAAGATTATGCCACAAGGCACCTCAATCCAGCATCATGAAACGCCCTCTGGATCAACGGGGCTTCACTGTTGTATTCAATGGTCCTTCTCATTGGCCCCCAATTGTCATCTAAAGAGACCAGCCTCGCCACTCACACAAAATGGTGCCCGCAGCTTGCATTAACAACTTTGCAGCCCACATAGAACAACAAAAATGCTCTACCCACCGTATCTACACTGGATATCTCAAATCATCTGACACCAGGCTACCAGGCATGAGACCTCCAGCACCATGGTCTTTCAAGACCTTGGAGGCCGTGACGTCGCCCACAAGCACCAGCACAGCACCAGAACAGTAGCAAGCTACCAGCAGATACCAACAGGTTATCTAATCCCTAACTTAGGGTGCCACCAGCCAAGAACAGGTAACTCACCAAACTCAACACACAGTACAAAATTTTTGCTCACAGAAGCAGTCACCCATCTTAAACTTATACCCAAAACGGCACCAGTTTATACCACCAGAAGGAACAACACGGCTCGGTACCGGCCCCTTCTAGATCTATCATCACCAGCACCCGCACTGAACCAGCAGAATCACTAGTGACAACATAATCAACAAAGTACCCAGACACTATACCAATTCAAGACAATGATACTGTAACAACATACTTTTTTCTAGCTTCTTTAATTCCCGCTGGAAGAAACAAAACTCACACCATCCCCTTCCCTCCACATTTAGGGGATACAAAGCAACGGTACTTGCCACCAACTTATAAAATTGAAGTCACAGGAGGCATTCCAATAATGGCCTACTATCTCCTGGTTTCTGAAGAACCACCACTGAAAGGGGTCTCTTCGGTGTAGAAATACAATGTAAAAGGAATCAGGGTGAACCAATCTGTCCAAATTAGAAGATAATCCACCTATGGCACCAGCAGAGGGAACGTGGTAAAGCTAAACGCTAACGTAAAAAAAAAGAAAGGTCATAAGCGGATGAACCAATTTATCTTTGGGGAAAAGTTAAGGGTCCCTTTTAGAACAAAGTGTTAGTTACTGGTGCCGACACAACATGACAAGGATTAGAACAACCTGATGTTAACCCATTTAACTCTAACATGGATGCACAGCAGGGTTGATGAACCAATATCAACAATTTGTGTTACCAGATCAGGTAGTCGCAGGAAAAGACAGACGCAGGGAAAAAAAGGACGAAAAAGGGGATATTCATGCCTAATTCAAACATCCCCCCTCTTCATTACATCAAGAACAGGCACTGTTGATTGCAAAATATTGAACTGTTTCTTGTAGTAAATGCACCCTATACGTGCCCAGGGACGTGTTAATTCGTGCGTCCTAGTAGGTTATAAAAAAAACAACCCGATACTGACATTTTAAGGAAAATGAACAATGCTTGCGGGAGTGGTGCGTTCCGCGATTTTGCAGAGTACTATTACTCCTTGGCCCGTACCATGAAGCCAGAGGGTGCCAGTTATCATATGTTTTACAAAGCTGGCAACCTCTCTAGCACCCCAATTGGGAGTTGCTCCTCCGATTGCGGGCATTAAACCGTGCATAGTGAGCGACGTAAAACACAAAACCAAAAAACTAAAAAACTTCCAAAAATGTCTATTTTTTCATTAAAATTCACCAAATGTTCTAAAATTGATAAAAAAAAAAAGTTATTGTGCGCCAAAATATGGAACACTGAAAAGGTGTATTCAACCATGTACAAACAGTAACGTCGTAATAACCCCGCTTACTGTCAACCAAACTATCTTAAGTTATGTCTCCGAAAAGATACAGATGGTTGATAGCCAAATAAATGAGGATTTTCTGTTAAGTTTTTCTCTTCATTAAAATTATTAAAAAAACTCATTAAATTATAAAAATTCTGTAAAATATTTAGAAAACTATATAAAAAACAGACTATAACCGTAAATCATATGATCTATAGCAAAGATAAATAGGTCATATTTTTTTTTTATTTAGGTACAGTGTACGGCCCAAAAACCATACAAGGATAGATAATGTAACCAAAAAATTTACGATTTACAATGGCTAATGTACCACACTAAAATGAAGTATTTGTAAAGTCCATCTAATGAGAAAAATATGGACCTTTGTCTCAAATTCCTAAAAAATATTAAGCACGGTTATAGCCAATAAAAAAGGGGACAATGCTAATATGTTCTGAATGGCGAGCTGCCTTTCAATGCCCTGCTGTGTGTCCTTCTACAAGCAGTGTTATCAACACACTACTGTGTATATTGGGAGATTGGGTATCACATCTTTTGGAGCGTTTTTGGTATTTTAATCCACTGCGATTTTGTACATTTTCTGGAAAAACACATCATTAAGCCAAGAAAAACAATTTATTTAAAATTGCATCCGATATTTGTTTCAATCCCAATCAAAAGGGGTTAAAGCACACTTGCATAAAAGTTTTTTGTTACAATACGTTAAGGGGTGTTACTTTCTATAATGGGGGAAATTTAGTGGGGTTTATTTTTGGTTATCGGCTTCTTAAGTGGGACTGTAAATCTGAGGGGGGTCCCCGGAAACAGTAAATGATGATTTTGTTTTTTTATTGAGAAATCGACCTAAGTTCAAACGCCCACTAACATCTTACAAAAATGAGGGAAAACATGGCGATTAAAACAAAAACATGGAGACAAAGCAGTACATTTGGTTTAGGGTAGGGTATCACGGGTTTTTTTGCTGTTTATGACCTGTGTATGGAAAAATAGTAGAACATTTTCATTTCAAAAAAAACCCGACTTTTTCCAAATTCTCCCCAAATATCGTTTTTTTTTTTTTTTTTTCATAAATAAATGCAACCATACCAACAATAATTTTTCACTAAACTATTGAATATACTAAGTGTCACGAGGTAAAACAAATTCAAAAACACCCTTTGATACTGTTAAAAGGCACTTCCAAAGTCATAACCACTTATAGTGACACAAGCACATTTGACAAAATGGGCCAAGTGTCGGAAGCTGAAAAGTGGCTTCGGCCGTTTCAAGGCGGGTTAATATACATTCCACCACTTGGGCAAGAGTGAAAGCTGTAAAATCCTTGGGGTTTAGGGTAGCATTAGTAAACACAGCAAAACAAACACCAATATCCTTTGTTTCATATAATTGGCACGACATCAACCAAGACTACCACAAAAGCTCCCATTCAGATTTACCAACAGTGGGGCTCATTAACTTAAAAAGGGGCCGACATTGCGCATTTTCATACGGGTTTCCTGAATATTTCTGGATTTTGCGCCGATTTGGCCGCCGGGATTTGGCTCTACGTGAAGGATTGGGCCGCATGGCACCTCGGCTTTACATGCGACAGAGAATATAGAGGGGCTGGGGTGCACGTGTGAGGAAAACCCGACGGATTCGGGATAAACCGCGGAAAAAAAATTAAACACAAATTGTTGTTGCAGAATAGCAACTCACAATCACTTGGGACAAGAAGGTGATAACTCCGGACGGACTGTTTTCCACGCAGCAGCAGCGACACCCTTTGTGGATATGGCTTTCACTGGACCTTAGTGAATCCCGGCAAAGCTCCGATCCATGGCCTGACAACGCCCACGGGATGCGCGAATGGACCCGGGTGAAGAGTAAATGAGCTCCCATATGTCAGAACTGTGACAATGAGAGTAAACAAATTCTGGACCTTAGTTTTTTGTTATTACACGAGGTTCCTATATACGTGAGGGCTAATCAACTATCTAGTCGGGGAACTATTTATAACGCTGGTCAAGATTGGATGTGCACTGAGACTAAATCCGAAGCAGTAGACAGCTTCTTATAGCTATGTTAACGAGCATAGGGAGGTGATGTGGAACAGTGGATTCAGTGATATTAGACACACAAATCGTTTTAGGGAGAGACATACACACCTGTTGCTTGTGCCCAGGACTGTTCAGACGTTGCTACCTAACATAGCCTGCAGCTTGGATAGCTCAAAAAACTACTGGTGGGCAACCCTTTAAAGGCCTGAATTATATTTATAATGTAAATTTTCTGACAGGTTTGGTATTAATAGTTTCACCTAATTAAATGTTTTAGGAGAGTTGGGTAGTGGCTGACTTGCTTTAATTATTTATAATGGGTTCAAGCACAAAGCAAGCCAACAACTTGATTATTACAGGAGAATCGACCTTTTGAATATCTAATTTTAAACAGCTATGGATTTGCTTGTCAAGATTCCCCGAGTTAAGAGCTCCATAATATATTGCAACAAGACAAATTAGTTTGTACATTGGCCCAAAGAACCGGTAGGATTAGTGGTCATTTGGGATACAGGAGACAATAGTTTGGTGCACGAATACACTTTCCAGTTTTCTGTTAAGGTGATATCAACTTAGTGTCCTTCCGATGCAAATAAGACCGCTGGGGTGGGATTTATAATTCTGGTCGCAACCACACTCGACAGTCGACATGCTGTATCAGCGTACGGAAAGCATAGACCCGATGGTCTTGATCAATGCGGGCACTTTAGGCTGTAAGCAAGCAATTAATGCGCAGACACGCGAACTAACACAAGCTTCCGGCCTCATCACAAAAGCCGACACAATGAGATGTGGTCAACTTACTGGACCTGCACCCTTTTTTACATTTGTATTTCAGGACCATTTTTTTCCGGTCTGTTTTGCAACCAATGATTTGGCGGCCTAACATAATGCCGACAAAACTCCACATAAAGTGTGGGGATATGTGTAAAAAGATAGGCCAGCCCTACTTTGACAAACAAAAAAGACGGAAAAGTCAGGCAGGATTTTTTTTTACTCGGACAACCTACTATTCTTTCTGGTGCCCACTCATCATAAATGATACGCAAGCATACACAATACGCTCCAAAAATGTTGATTTCCCGACAACTTTTATGGGCGACAGATTACGTAATACATCTGCCCCCCATCAAGTTAGAAGGATTAAACATGAATTTGGAAAATGTAACTAATTGTTGGTCTAGTTAACTAAAGACTTTAAATACTTCAGCATATTGACGTATACTAATAATTAATTAGTAATTCCCCTTTACGTATTACCCAATTAAAATATGCAGGCAAATATATCTTATGTGAGGAATCTTTTTCCACAATATTGAACCAACATTTATTCTTGTGACCTTCAACACATAATTTAACTCGATTACATGTTCACTGATCTTTTAGTTAGGGAGGCGGACACTGAAGTTCTATGGGTTGTGGCAAGTAGCTCCCATTACTTTTTTTATGGTAAGTATTTTTGTATCCAGTGTGTTCTTACTATGCTTCGAATTTAAACTGTGATTGTGTACTGTAATTAGAACATTTACAGATGCAACCATTACAGTCACCCCCAATAACAATGTCGTAAAAATCATATTATATAATGTCAGAAGCTTATACTAAGCATGTGGGTCCACTTTCTATGAATTGAAACGACTCTAGTAATCTGGTGGTTCCTGCAGCAGTGCAGATTGGAGAGAAGGGAATCTTGCAAGATCACTTGCGAAGCTTTCAACAAAGGTTTCTATACTGTGTCTGAATTGTATTGGTCTGAACCAATTTTCTCTACTGTTCTGGATATTGGTAGGTTAACCCTAGCACTGTCAAATTACCAGATAATAAATAAATGCAGCACAAACTACTAATACCCACTACCACCCCCTGAGGGTGCACAGTTTATAAAGTGCAACATTTAACAAATTGTGACGTAAAGTGACTAAACACTTAATAATACACTGCAAGCTCCAAAAATACTTCTTTATTCCAAAACAATCGACAGACACAATAATAATCTGGGCCATTCATGTTGTATGGTA
This sequence comes from Engystomops pustulosus, assembly GCA_019512145.1. NCBI lineage: Eukaryota > Metazoa > Chordata > Amphibia > Anura > Leptodactylidae > Engystomops > Engystomops pustulosus. The sequence goes on along the minus strand of WNYA01000427.1, from coordinate 127,323 downwards.
CAATGGATAGATTATTAAACCGTCTCCCCCAAAATTCTGTGGTAACTTTCACCCAGAAATGTCATGTGCCACTTTATTGAGGGTTTTAGACATTTTCAGGCAGTTGATGACCATGTCCAAAAATGGGGGTACTTGTGTACAAGTTAATAATTCATTCTGATTGCCAGAAAATTTGGCGTAAACTAGACAAACTATAAGCTGGTAAGGACTGCACAGTTTTAAACTACCCCAGATACATCATCAATCATGATTTATCTGCCAAAGAATACGACTGTGGATACTGAAGGCTCAACTGGTCTATTCGCCAACACTTTTATTAATTTCCCTCAATGTCCTAATTAAGTCCGATATAATGTATCTAATATTTTATACTAATATATTTGTGGGGTATTTATCATCAGGCATAGGACTGCGTAAAACTGCACAACTATAGTCATATCCATTGGAGAACAAGATTTTGATTGCCATATTTTTTTTCGAAAAAGCTTCTAAAATTCAAATGCAAATTTTGAGGGGGTCTGCTCATCACTAAGTAAAAACTATAAATGCTCTTAACAAAGACTAATTTTGAGGTACTCTACATAATGGAAATATAGTCAGCACTTTCTAAGTTCAAAGGTTTACAACCACATGTCCATAAAGTTCATCTCATCTGTCATGTACGCAATTTTCTTTCTGCAAAAGGAAAGACACCCACCACCTAAAAACAACAGTGACCAAATGGGCCCCTTAAGAGAATAACCTTTAAAGTCCCATATGGGTATATACCTTCCCCAGATCAATTCACTTTAAGCTTTCTAAGCTGCAATTATCTCTGTCAATGCATTACTTAAAGGTACTAAGTTTAATTGTTATAGATTTGTCCCATGACTACCATAAGAGAAAACATTGACACAGCACTTTAATACATCCCCACCTAAATAAATTACCATCACATTTCCTGTACATATTTAAATTGCCAAATTTTCTTATTTTTGAAGTGATTTCCATTCATAGTGAGGTTATCAACATTTACTACTTGGTGCCCAAAGCACAGTACAAAGGGATTTGTGGGGGCGGGTTGGTGTAGATTTTATATTTTTGACGGCGCTTGAAGACTTTTTCTCATATCAGTTGCAGGTCGTTTAGAACAATGACATGTTTTCACAATATGATATCAACTAAATCCTCTGCGTGTTGAACCCTTGTATGAAAAAACAAATTACTAAACAAACACAATTAACTTTTAATGGACATTTCTAGCTCTCTCTGCTGTTGATTATTTAGAGATTGGCGAATCGATTCTACAATGGAAATTTGTTTAGAATTTCACGGAAAACTTTGATTCCCCCCCCCCACCCCACACCCTTTATTAGCAAAATGGGGCAGTGACACAAGTGTTACACATGGGCCAAGAACTCTGGATAGAAGAAAGGAACATGGCGGTACTGTTCCTCACTGTATGGGGGTAGTGTTCCTCACATATGGCAGTAGTGTTTCTCACTGTATGGTGGTCGTATTCCTCACTGTATGGGGGTAGTGTTCCTCACTGTTTGGCTGTATTCTTCACTGTATGGAGGTAGTGTTCCTCACTTTATGGGGGTCATATTCCTCACTGTATGGCGGTAGTGTTCCTCACTGTATGGCGGTAGTGTTTCCTCACTGTATGGGGTAGGTTCCTCACTGTTTTGGCTGTATTGCTTCACTGTATGAGGGTAGTGTTTCTCACTGTATGGTGGTAGTATTCATCACTGTACTGGGTTAGTGTCTCTCACTGTATGGCGGTAGTGGCCCTCACTGTGTGGCGGTAATGTCCCTCACTGTATGGCGTTAGTGTTTCTCACTGTATGGCGTTAGTGTTCCTTACTGTATGGCTGTATTCCTCACTGTGTGGTTGGTGAGTGTTTTCCACTGTATGGCCGGTAGTGTTCCTCACTGTATGGAGGTAGTGTTCCTCACTGTATGGCGGTAGTATTCCTCACTGTATGGGGGTAGAAGTCCTCACTGTATGGGGTTAGTATTCCTCACTTTATGGCGTTAGTGTTCCTCACTGTGTGGCAGTAGTGTTCCTTACTGTATGGCTGTATTCCTCACTGTGTGGCGGTAGTGTTCCTCATAGTATGGGGGTAGTGTTCCTCACTGTATAGCGGTAGTATTTCTCACTGTATGGGGGCTGTATTCTTCACTGTATAGAGGTAGTGTTTCTCACTGTATGGCGGTAGTATTCCTCACTGTATGAGGGTAGTATTCCTCACTGTGTGGGGGCTGTATTCTTCACTGTATAGAGGTAGTGTTTCTCACTGTATGGGGTAGGATTCCTCACTGTATGGAGTTAGTATTCCTCATTTATGGGGGTAGTGTCCCTCACTGTATGGCAGTAATATCCCTCACTGTATGGTGGTATGCCGGTAGTGTTCCTTGGGATCACTTTTTATTGAATTTTTTATATTTTTCAAAATAACAAAAAATTGCCATTTTCGACTTTGGGCACTATTTTCCATTACTGGGTTAAACACAGTGAAAACCCATTATTATATTTTGACAGATGAGTCATTTTTTGGATGCAGAGATAGCTAATGTGTTTATGATTTTTACTGTTTAGTTATTTTTATAAAGGGTGAATTTTTTAATTTTTTTATTATAATTTATATTTTTAAACTTTTTTTTATTTTTCAGACTCCCTAGGGTACTTCAACACTAGGTTGTCTGATCGATCCTATCATATACTGCCATACTACAGTATGGCAGTATATGGGGATTCCCCTCCTCATTCATTACAATGTGCTGATCTCACATTAGAACGAAGGGGATAAGCCTTGGGTCTTCAGAAGACCCAAGACAGTCATGGCGAAGGATCACTGTTCCCCGATGACGTCATGGGGAGCGAGATCCCTGGCATTTTTTTAAGCCGCCGGCAGCTTTGCCGGTGGTGATCTGTGGGTTAACACCCGTGATCTGTGCTAGCACCAACCACGAGTGTAACCGGTAAGCCTTTACTGCAATATGCAGCAAAGACTTACCGGCTATGGAGAGGGCTCAGCCCGTGGCCCTCTCCATGCACCCGCACCCGGCCTGCGATGTACTGTTACGTCACATGTCGTGATTCGTTGCAATTCGATTTGGGTTGAATCAAATTTTTTATGAAAATTCGGCGAACCTGGCCGAATCGAATTTAGAAAAATACCGCCGTGTGTTGGAGAGGAGAAGGAGGTGGTCCATCCTCCCTCCATAGAAAACAGCAACGCACGGCCGCACACTCAGGAAAAGATAGAGCATGTTCTATCTTTTCCTGGTGTGTGGTGCGTATCGGTGCCACACATTGCAGCCGAATGTACGTCCTTGCCGACGGCCGTGTAAATGAGCCCTTAGCTCCCTTAAATTAAAAACTCACCATTAAATTACATTCTTTTACTGTCATTTTTATATTTTTTTAAATTTCAGTGTTGGTATCATTTTAACTATAAATAGTATCACGGCAAAAGGTTTTATTATGTATAACACATATAACCATATATCACGTTTTTCTAAAATTATTACTGAGAAGATCTACCATCAAAATGATAAAGGATAATTACTCATAGATCCATGAACTGTGAGTAATCTTATATTTGCTATCCCTGGCCTCCTTCTTTCTAAAATCCATTTTTAAAATTATGCTAAATCTCATAGGGCTTTTACCATGCTGCAGCTTCACAGGCTGTTGCAGTGTACAAGGAGCACTTCCCACTCCCACTATGAGTTGAACCTTCCTCTGTTGCTGTAAGATTACATAAGGCAAAGGGAGGTTAAGGGGTTGAAGGACCAAAGTGGTGAGGAGACACAGACTTAGAGGAGAGCACAGAGGGTCTCTTATAATAGTTCTGCATGGACAGCAGTGACTTGCCGACACATGCAGTATAATAACATCCTGCTTCTGGCACCAGCAAAATGATTATGACGCATTTGCAAAATGATTTTCATATACAGTAAACACAGTTCATTGTCTTTATTTCTTCAATATGTTGTACCATATTTTTCGGACTATAAGGCGCAGCAGATTATAAGGTGCACCATCAATAAATGCCTGTTAAAACATTTAGGTTCATATATAAGGTGCACCGGATTATAAGGCGCACCTGATTATAAGGATGAATGACGAGCAGGTAGCAGACCTGTGCACAGTTCAAGGCAGATGTTGTCTGTAAGTACGGTTCATATATAAAGCGCACTGAACTATAAGGTACACCTTTGATTTCTGAGAAAATTAAAGGATTTTTTGTGCTCCCTATAGTCCGAAAAATACGGTATGTTTTTACATTTTATAATAATTAGAGACTTCTAAATGGTCAAGATTACATGCGCAGATTACATTTTCTATTAAACACAATGGTTTAAGTATGCTTCTCAAATATTCAGTATCATCCACTATAATAGTATAGCCATAATGTCTGATATTTATTAAATTATATATCTCACTTTGTTGCCTATTACATATTTTTGGGAATAATATATGCTATTCCTTGACTATGTGGTAAAGTGAAAAAGAACTAATAGTTTTGACTTTCATATTTCTTTAAAATGCCTTTAGCTTACACGCATGAAGGTCACATCTGCAATAACAACAATTAGCTTCCGAGACAAATGAGAAAAAAATATGCTGATTATTGTCTCCAGCAAATTGATGCATTGCCATTGTACACATAACAAAGTAAAAGTGAACAGTAAAGAATAAGAGGAAGGGCAATGGTAATTATCAGGAAACTTTCATCCAAAATTTAACATCAAAATAATGTACATTATTGTAATGTAAAAAATAATGTAATAATGCATAATAATTACATTATTATTATCTTTTACCTATATCTTGATAAGGTGTTAAAAACAACATGCTGACATTTCCTTTTCCTTGTTGCATTATATAACACAGCAATTACTTAAATACCACAAAGGCTTCCAATCATGTGAGCTTTTGTAACAAAAATAACTTAGAAGGAATCTTCTTTTAATCCAATGTAACATGTCAAGCAAGAAAAACGGGTGCATGCCGTGAACTCACCAGAACTTCAATTCCCTACCTAATAGCCCTACAAACCAGGTAGTAAGAAACTACTGGTTGACAACCCTTACACTGAGTATGTGTTGAGAACAGAGGTAAGAAGTAAGCATCCTTGCCTCCTTTAGAGACACGTAGAGTAATTTTAAGGAAGGGATGCATACCACTAATAGTTTTTATGTTGCCCTATCTTTATCACCACAATTAACTCTAATTAATTCAATATATGTTTACAACAAAGAGAGTTTTGCTTTTCTGGTAATATATATATATATATATATATATATATATATATATATATATATATACTGTGCCCTACAAAAACTGTACTACTGACAGCATGTATACTAATGTGACTGGCAGCCAACTTCCTGGTGCTAACAGTCATGCCCCCTGCAGCCTGTGTGTGTATGAGAGGTACAACTTCTACAGGATTCAGTCATGTACATGGGAGAACACAACAAGTCAGGTGCTTGTGTAGCTGAAGTCTGAGTCTCTCACATGTGTATAGGAGAAATCAACATGTCATGAACTTGTGTAACTGATGTATGTGTCTCTTACTTCTGTATAGGAGGAGATTGTATGTCAGCTACTTGTGTAGCTAGTGTCTGTGTCTCTCACATGTGTATATGAGATGACAGCATACCAGGTACTTGTGAAGCCAATGTCCCTCACATGTGTAAAGGAGGAGATACTTGTGTAGCTGATGTGTGTGTCTCTCACATGTGCATAGGCGAATACATCATGTCAGGTACATGTATATAGGAGGAGGGTGCATGTCAGGTACTTGAGTAGCTGATGTCTGTGTCTCTCATATGTGTATAGGAGTACACAGCTTATCAGGTACTTGTGTAGCTGATATCTGGGTCTCTCACATGTGTATAGGAGAACACAGCATGTCAGGCACTTGTGAAGCTAATGTTTGGGTCTCTCACATGTGTATAAGAGGAGAGAGTGCATTGTCAGGTACTTGTAAAGCTGATGTCTGTGTCTCGTGTGTATAGAAGAAGAGAGCATGTCAGGTACTTGTGTAGCTGATGTCTGTGTCTCTCACATGTGCCCTTCATTACAATGTGCTATCAGCACATTGTAATGAAGGGGTGAAAACAAAATAGCCTCGGGTCTTCGGAAGACCGAGGCTACTATGGAGATGGATCGCCGCCCCCCGATGACGTCACATAAGATGGCGGCGCCCATGCGGTGCTAACTTTTTGAGGCTGCCGGCAGCTTTGCCGGCAGCCATCGCTGTGAAAACACACTCAGTAGCAGAAGAGGTAAGTCTCTCACTTATCTCCTCACATTGATCAGATAGTGTGGCAGATTTACTTACCCGGTCCATTCGCGATCCAGCGGCGCGTTCTCTGCGGTGGATTCGGGTCCGGCCGGGATTCATTAAGCCAGTTCCTCCAACGTCCACCAGGTGCGCTGCGCTGAAGAGCATCGATATGCACTCAAGTTCACCGGCCTATTCCTAGTGAAAGTAAGTGCAAGCTCCGCAACACTTTTTAAATGCGGCGGTTTTTCCGAATCCGTCGGGTTTTTAGTTCGGCCACGGCCCCCGATTTCCGTCGCGTGCATGCCAGCGCCGATGCGCCACAATCCAATCGCGTGCGCCAAAATCCCGGGGAACTCGGCGCAAATCGGAAATATTCGGGTTAACACGTCGGGAAAACGCGAATCGGGCCCTTAGTAAATGACCCCCATTGCCTCTGCAGTTGCAGAAGTAGCCGCACCAGCAACCTGTGAAAAGTAGCTGCTTATTTTTGGGAGTTTCTGAATTTTCTGCTCACCTTCCACTCATGTGTTGGTAAGATGACATTATTGTGGATAAAATAAGAAGCTGTTGCACAAATGTAAATAATCAGCAAATATATAAAAAATAAACCTATGTAGTCAAAGCTCTAAAAAAAATACAGTGGAATATCAAATACATTGATAGTCTATACCAGAACTTTCTAAACTGTGTCAGGCTCAACTGTATTACATAGGCCAGACAGCTAAACAAATTAAATAAAGAACAGCAAACCTAGTCCCTTCACTCGTGCATAGGTATTAAATTTCCATTGCTGTACTCGAAGCAGGAAAGAAATTCCAAATGCAGTGAAAGTGGTGAAAAAACGCATTTGCCCCTTTTCTTGGGGCTTGGAATTACGTCTTTCACGAGCGCCCAAATGACATGTTCTAGTTTATTTTGGGTGGTACGAATACGGGGATACCAAATTTGTATAGGTTTTAGTAATGTTTTCATACCATTTACAAAATGAAAACCTCCTGTACAAAAATAATTTTTTGTGATTTGCCAATTCTGGCGCTAATAAACTTTTTTATACTTTGGTGTACGAGGCTGTGGTGGTGTAATTTTTTTGCGAAATTTGTAATATTTCCAATTATCTCATTTTAGGACGTACGACCTTTTGATCACTTTTTAGATTTTTATATTTTTCAAAATGGCAAAAAGTGCCATTTTTGACTTTGGGCGCTATTTTCTGTTACGGGTTAAAACGCATTGACAAACCGTTATCATATTTGATAGATCGGGCATTTTCGGACGCGTTGAGTACCTAATGTGTTTTAGGATTTTACTGTTTTATTTATATTTAATGTGTTCTTCTAGGGAAAGGGGGGTGATTGAAATTTTAGGGTTTTTTATTATACTTTTTTTTAAACTTTTTTTATTTTTTTTTTTTATTTTTCCAGACGTCCCCTAGGGTACTTTAACACTAGGTTGTCTGCTCGTCCTATCATATACTGCCATACTACAGTATGGCAGTATATGTGGGTTTTCCTCCCCTCATTCATTACAATGTGCTATCAGCACATTGTAATGAAGGGGTGAAACAAATAGCCCGGGTCTCGGAAGACCGAGGCTACTATGAGATAGGATCGCCGCCCCCCCCATGACGTCACGTAAGATGGCGGCCCATGCGGTCTCTATCTTTGAGGCTCCGGCCAGCTTTGCCGGCACCATCGCTGTGAAAACACCCGCTATCAGTGCTAGCACCGATCGCGGGTGTTACCCGGTAAGCCTTTGCTGCAGGTGGTCACGAACCGGTTAAAGCTAGGAATTAATGTAGCTGTTTCACTTTGGGTAATATCTGTCCCCTAGCAATGATTGAGAACTCTCATGCAGAAGAGGTAAGTCTCATCACTTATCTCCTCACATTGATCAATAGTGTGGGCAGATTTACTTACCCGGTCCATTCGCGATCCGCGGCGCGTTCTCTACAGTGGATTCGGGTCCGGATTCATTAAGCCAGTTCCTCCGACGTCCACCAGGTGCGCTGCGCTGAAGAGCATGGATTGCACTCAAGTTCACCGCCAGTCGCGAGTGAAGTAGGTGCAAGCTCCGCGACACTTTTTTTTTTTTTTTTTTTTAATTGCGGGTTTTTTTTCCGAATCCGTCGGGTTTTTTGTTTGGCCACGGCCCCCGATTTCCGTTGCGTGCATGCCGCGCCGATTCGCCACAATCCAATCGCGTGCGCCAAAATCCCGGGAACTCGGCGCACAATCGGAAATATTTCGGGTTAACACGTCGGGACAAACGCGAACGGGCCCTTAGTAAATGACCCCCATTGCCCCTCTTGCAGTTGCAGAAGTAGCCCGCACCAACACCTGTGAAAGTAGCTGCTTATTTTTGGGAGTTTCTGATTTTCTGCTCATCTTCCACTCATGTGTTGGTAAGATGACATTATGTGGATAAAAATAGAGCTGTTGCAACAATGGAAATAATCAGCAACATAATAAAAAATAAACCTATTGTAGTCAAAGCTTAAAAAAAAATACAGTGGAATTCAATAAATTGATATTCTATACCAAAACTTTCTAAACCTGTGTCAGGCTCAACTGTATTACATAGGCCAGACAGCTAAACAAATTAAATAAAGAACAGCAAACCTAGTCCCTTTCAATGGTTGGATCCTCAAGTGTAGTAAGCATGGTACCATGTGTAGTAAAAATGCAGTGTGTAGATTGAAGTCAGAAACTATACATAACCGCTATGATAGATACACAACTCTGCAGAGTACAGACATGATAGACCTAAAGGGATCCGCATTCATTGGCCATGGGTGGCCAAGTTCTCGTCACTGTTATATAACAAAAATACAGCATTTCACACATATACGTCCAACCTGTCTCTTCAGTCCTGGTGTAACGCATTTCAGTTTCCCCTAGGCACGACCCTGAACTTCTGACTCGGGGAAGCCATATTGGATTTTGTAGTGGACCCATGCTGCTGAGTTTCTCTGCTCCCTGTACTCTGGCCCGCCACCCTGCAGTCCCGGACGGAGTGCATCACTGATGCAAGGCACTGATTCCTGCCGGCAGCGCGTTACGGAGGAGAAAGCTGCAGTACAGACAGATATGTTCTTTATCTGGGGAGGCAAAAGCAGAAGGCACAGGAGATCTATGTGTTGTGGATAGCAGAGATGTAGGAGAGTCTGGACGTGCATTGTGTGCAATTGGCATCTCATTGGATCTCATCATCTCTGATCTGTCTCGTCTCATTCTATGTGTAGATATTGTACAATTTTCGAGGAAGATATTGTCACTTGGTCCGTGACCAATGCATTGTTTCCCCTCCCCCAACACACCCGTGACACTCCGCGTCTTTTTCGGCCTGCTGGTGCTCAGTCCCTGCTTTCATGGCATTCCCATAAGCTAATTAAAATCTGCCTCTATCACGCCTGCGGATCTTTGTGCACTACCAGCTGAGAGAAAGCTCTATTGAGAGGTTTCCTTGTTCCTGTGATCTCTGCTTTCTTTGTGACTCAAAAAAATAACAAACAAAATATGTAACTCAGCTACATGAGAAGTACAGGCAGTCCCAGGTTATATACAGGATAGGTTCTGTGGTTTGTACTATGTTGAATTTGTAGTTAGTCAGTTAGACAGGAATATTTTGTCAGAAACCACCAAACAATTTTTTTCCGTATTGTAAGGTTGGGTGTTCTTAAGTAAGGAACTGCCTAAAACGACAGACAACTATAAACGACTATAAAACACCAGACAGGACAGATTATAAACATAAAATAACACTCATGATATTATTCCCTTAATGCGCAGTGGACTAGGGACAGCAGACACCACCCTGTTGTGTGAAAACAAACGCCACTTCAGTTAGTTTACTCAATGCAGGAATTACTACTGCTAAATATAAAAAGAAGATTCTAAGGGGTACCACTAGACCCACCATATTCTCGATAATACCGAATACTGTAAACAATTTCGAATCCATCAAATGTGCATTGATCTTATGACACCAACTCTAAACTCATAAGAAATAGAAGAACTTAAACTACAAGCAACAACAATTGAACAACAATTATGCCACTTGCCCGCAGGAAGAATTCAGGCAACAGAAGAACAACTCTCAAACATCTCATGTGCCATGTAAATTTGTCACGACCAAATAGCATGGGACGCGCACTACATATGTCAACATGAGTATGGTCCACGTTCCCAAGTATGAACAATCTGTCAAAACAAGAGGGAAAAAGAGAGGATACGATAGTGGACTGGACAATATTCACAAATTTATTACTACATATAATATATCAAATACACAACAGACCCTGTGATGTATGAACAATAAAACACTACCTTGCACCGTAAAGGAGCAATTGAACGGCCCCAGGACCAATGTGTCCTGCTCCCGCCCCACCTGGCCAATAGGCATTCAATGTAGGTGGTGGTCTCGCTAACGCCTCGGGCCACCTTACTCGGCTGTCACACCAACATATCGGGTTCCACCGTGAAAGGGCCTAGCCACCCGATCGTAAATTTGTCGAGGCAACCAAACAGACACAACGTTTCTCAGGGATCCGGTTACCAGCACGCGAGTCTACCAATGGCACGCACACTACTCCTCCCGACAAGGATCTCACTCACAACCGATTCATATCCAAGAGAGCCTCGTTCTCAGACTAGGACCAGAGATTCTACTACCAACGCCACCACTTTTTTAGACAACGGTCGCGACCAAGAGGAAGCGAGGCGGCGTGGTTAGGCGAGAGCGCACTCCCGAGAAGGTCCCACGATGGCCAACGCGCTCCCAGGTGGACCAGACCTAACCCCCCAATCCCTCACCATCAATATATCCAACCATTCATTGACACGCCCACAGGTAGAACTACACAGAAGAGGCTTATCTTTTGCTGCCTACATACATTGATACATTTTAGTTGGATAAGGACCTCAGAGGTTTTTCCGTACCATCAGGCTCAAAGGTTATTTCCAGAGTCTCAAACACCATCAGAAAACCATTAGTGGGGGCATACTACACAGTTGTGTATATCAAAGAACTTGGTCTAAGAAAAAAAGTACTTTTATGCCACCTAGTCCATCCCCGCCACGCCTATCATCCGCATGGTGGCACCAAAGACATTGATGTTTTGTCATGACCTAACCAAGGTTGGTGTACAAAACTCAAAGTAACATGTCGGGACTGGACAGACAGCCCTCCGTGCACTACTACAAAACAAGGAGATTTTATTATCAAGCCCACCGACAAGGCGGAGCCTTGGTATAATGGACAAAACTGATTACGTGGGAAAGAATGGCTTACGCCAACTGAGTGGACCCCCCCCCCCCCCCCAATTAGGTCCAGATTCAAAACAAATTACACATTACTTAGAAAAATGCATCATCTCCAATGACCTCCCAGTTCTTGACTAATCCTCATCCTGTCATACCAGTATTTTAAAGGTTTACCTAAGATACATACATCATCAATAACCACCTCGGTAGACCATTGTAGCTTCCACCAATTTCATCTTGTCTCCATATCAATATTTCTGGAAAAAATTTTCACACTCCCTTTGTCCGGCATGGGCAGGACGCCTCTGATGGACTATCATATAGACTCCTCCAAACCCAACAAAGGGAATTCAGAGTTGAGAGAGAAATTCTGACCGACATTAGTGAACCTTCCAATGACTTCTACATCGACTCTTCTACCTTGGTTCTGGAGCTAATTCCTAGTTCCAGGACCAATTTTTCTTCAAACCAAGGACGCCAGGGCTCGAATGTAGCCGCCCCATAGCCTACGTAAGGGTAGTTTCCAGGCCTCGTGGGTACAGTGTACCAATGTACGGTATATTCTAACCACCCTCCACACTGGACAATATACCCTATAAGGGGATACTTTACCTGTGACACGAATTTCGTGGTTACCTTATTATGTCCATGTGGCCTATCTATGTGGGGGAGACAACCCAGAGGGTCGGTGACCATATAGGTCAACACAAATCTACAACAGGACTAATACTTATTACTCCAGTCCCCGCTATTTCCACGGCACAAGGGCCACAGCACGTTTCAGTTCTGGGACATGTACCCAGGCCAAGAGAGGAGGAAATCGAACTCATTTTAAAAAAATTTGAATCCTATGGATTCACACCTTACAGACTCTGGAACCAGAGGGATGAACCGCGATTAGAAATCTCAAAGCTTTATTTGACGTTGCAAGTGTAATTTTTGTTGTATTATTCTAACATATACCTTATTTTCTTCCCTAGGCCATAGAAATATCCCATCATCGGTGGTAAGATCACCCACACATTACCCATCAACTCCCCCCCCCCATCATTTCCCTACCTCTTCCCTCTAACCCATACTCTTCCTTAATCCCACGTACATTCTCTATCCACTCTCTCCCACTGGGCCATCCATTGGTCCAATCATTCCTACAATGAGCGTTTGCTCTATCAGCCAGCGATACACAACACCAGTATTACATTAAGCCAGCGCTAGCACGACTAGCCAGCGCTATATCCACAGCATACACTCATCTCACCTAGATTCAAACTGAGTTCCGGTCCACTTCCTGCCTGTCAGACGTCGCTGGTCCGCATGGCAAAAACATCCCTGCGATCTTTCGTCTACACCGCACATGCGTATATAACCTCTCCTCCGGAGCAGCAGCGATACACTCGCACCGGACCGCCTATAGGCTATAAATCATGCCATATATAAACCAGAGTTCTAGGCACTTGATCACTGTTGATAGTAACTTTACTATGGTTTATCTTTACCTGTATACAATGTTCTATTTGGTCACTAGCTTGTTTCACCCACATGTTTATGTATTTTCATTTGTCTTGTAGTGTTTGACAAGGCCCGAGGCGAGCCGAAAAGTCACAGCCTGATCACTGTAAATAAATAAATATCACTTTTCTGGCATTATACCCAGGAGTGCTTGATTCATTTAGACTTGACATATTGGGGTGGGGACCCTAATCCGTTAAGCACCCACAGTCGATGTGCGACCGCACAAATTAGAGAAGAAGAATATAAAAAAAAGGATTTACTAAAGTACTTAAGATTATACATACAGATGTATCATTACGGTCACTTAATAAATTCACTCACCTACAGTTGATGAATGAAGTTATTCTTCTTTCCAGTAGACCTCCCAGACAAATTCAATCTTCTCTTGTTAAGGTGCAAAATAGACATAATCTTTGACATCAACATACTTTAAACATCAATCCACTTTTTAAGCCTACATAAACTCCCAATCCTTCCTAAAAAAATGGGTCACCTGTGCCTCATTTATTTAGTACCCTTCATAAGTTTGAGAACACTCAGCCCTTTTTGGACTTTCTTATGACAAAAAAGTGTCAATAAACATGCAAGCTCCCAAAAAAGTTCTTTTGAAAAAGAAAAACTGGAGCAGTGATTTACTGTCCACTGGTTTGTCTGGATTGATGCAGCAAAACCCATTGAAAACGCCAGAGATTAGTGCTGTGTTATAATTACCTAGTTACTGATATCCCCCTGTGCATTAATCCCCCTGCCATGCCTGCTATCATATGCCCTTTTTATACTTAATGGGTATTCCGACGAAGACAAGTTTCTTATATGTATCTCTGTAGCAAAATAACACTCTCTAATTCACTTTATTAACAACTGCAGGCATTTCAAAGATTAAGTCCAACCTGTCTCTATCAGTCCTGTGGATACACAATTTCAGTTTGCCCTAGATACAATCTTGTAATCTGACTGGCTGAGAGGGTCAAGTGGCCGCCATCTTGGATTGGTATTTGCAGCGTGCAAATTAGATTTCAGTCTCGTCTCCGTGTGTCTGTAGTACCACCCCCTGACGGAGCTCAGAGACACTACTGATCCCATCCTGCCAGGGATCATGAGCAGGGAGAGAGGATGAAACTTCCAGCTAAAAGGAGATACAGTGATCCGGGGGAAGTGGGAGGCAGGCAGCACATATCTGTGAGATGTAGCAGGGCTCACAGTGTAACATTGTAAAAGTCTGTCAGACTCTGTGTAATAGAAACCATCTGAACTGTTCATCTCTCTTTCTAGTGGTCAGTGTGTTAGTACGAATGTACAGAAGCCAGAGAGAAAGTGTTTACACAGTACCCTATAAGTATACCACAGTAAAGTTCTTAGAGAGGCCCCACCAAAACCCTGGAATCTTAAAATGAGTAGCCTAAAGAGAGATAGGAGCTAAACACGCATAACACTAGTAAAATTGTAAAGAGGTTAAAATGATCTTTATTGGGTTAACATCACTGGGGGATTGTGATGTGAGACTTTTCTTTCTTGGGAAACCCCTTTAATCTTCCCTCCTGATGCTCATATCATTTCCCATATGCCCCAAAGCCCTCTGGTGGATCCATGCCCCTAATTTCTATTTAATCTGCCCTTCCCCGTATGCCCCCATGCCTCTCTGGTGCCATACCATGCCCTTTATATTAATCTGCTTTCCCCCAGGTCCTCCTGGTGCCATACCAGGCCCCGTTTTATTTACTCTGGCTCCCCATATTCCCTATGCCATCCTGCTGCCTACCATGCCCTTTATATTTAATCTGCCTCCCCCATATGCCCCATGCCATTCTGTAGTAGGCAACAGGTATGGGATGGGGAATATGGGGGAATGTTGAGCATGCAGCAGTGGCAAGTAAATATTAAAAGGGCATGATGCTGTATTTCTGCATATTTCCCATATTTAACTAGCTGGCTGCCAACCCTTTTATTTTTTTACCAGCCGGCACGGCCGCCTGTGTCTCTACATCATGAGGGAAGTGGGGACTGCTTAAAAAATTAAAAAAATAAAACTCACCCAGACTCCGCATTCCCCTGGCTTCTCGCTCGTCTGTGCTGAGGTAATGCGCCCAGCCTGGCAGCGTAATACGTCATTATGCTTACCCGCATTGGGACGCTTACCTCCGGAGGCCAGACAGCTAAACAAATTAAATAAAGAACAGCAAACCTAGTCCCTTTTCAATGGTGACTCAAGTGTATGTAAGCAATGTTACCATTGTGTAGTAAAAAATGCAGTGTGTAGATTGAAGTCATAAACATATATAAACCGCTATGATAAGATACACAACTCTGCAGAGTATCAGACATGATAGACCTAAAGGGATCCGCATTTCATTGGCCATTGGTGGCCAAGTTCTCGTCACTGTTATTAACAAAAATAAAGCATTTCACACATATACGTCCAACCTGTCTCTATCAGTCCTGGTGTACGCAATTTCAGTTGCCCCTAGGCACGACCCTGTAACTTCTGACTCAGGGAAGCCATCTTGGATTTCTGTGTGACCCCATGCTGCTGAGTTTCTTTCCTCCCTGTACTCTAGCCCCGCACCCTGCAGTCCAGGACGGAGTGCACTCACTGATGCAAGACACTGACTTCCTGCCGGCAGCAGCGTACGGAGGACTATAAGCTGCAGTACAGACAGATATGTTCTTTATCTGGAGGCAAAGCAGGAAGGCACAGCAGATCTATGTGTTGTGGAATAGCAGAGATGTAGGAGAGCTGACTGTCATTGTGTGCAATTGGCATCTCATGGATCTCATCATCTCTGATCTGTCTCGTCTTCATTCTATGTGTCAGATATTAGTACAATTTTCAGAAGGTAAATTGTCACGGGTGGTCCCGCAACCCATATCGCAGGTTGTGGGTTCCCCGTTGCCCCCACAGGCGCAGCGCCAGTGCCACATACCTGTCCCCGCTCTTGTGTTCCGGCCTCGCTCCGTGCGCGCACGTCCCCATGTCCATTGATTGGCACTGGCCATTTCCCATAAGGCTATTTAAACCTGCCTCTCTCATCACACCCTGCCGGATCTTTGTGCCTCACAGCCTGAGAGAAAGCTCTATTGAGAGTTTCCTGTGTTCCTGTGACTCCTGCTTTCTTTGTGACTCAAAAAAATAAAACAACAAAATATTAAAACTACAGCTACATGAGAAGTGCAGGCAGTCCCAGAGTTATATACAGGATAGGTTCTGTAGGTTTGTACAGTTGCCCCTAGGCACGACCCTGTAACTTCTGACTCAGGGAAGCCATATTGGATTTCTGTGTGACCCCATGCTGCTGAGTTTCTCTGCTCCCTGTACTCTGGCCCCGCACCCTGCAGTCCAGGACGGAGTGCACTCACTGATGCAAGGCACTGACTTCCTGCCGGCAGCAGCGTACGGAGGAAGCTGCAGTACAGACAGATATGTTCTTTATCTGGGGAGGCAAAGCAGGAAGGCACAGGAGATCTATGTGTTGTGGAATAGCAGAGATGTAGGAGAGCTGACTGTGTCATTGTGTGCAATTGGCATCTCATGGATCTCATCATCTCTGATCTGTCTCGTCTCATTCTATGTGTCAGATATTAGTACAATTTTCAGAAGATGTCCATTGATTGGCACTGGCCATTTCCCATAAGGCTATTTAAACCTGCCTCTCTCATCACACCCTGCCGGATCTTTGTGCCTCACAGCCTGAGAGAAAGCTCTATTGAGAGTTTCCTGCGTTCCTGTGACTCCTGCTTTCTTTGTGACTCAAAAAAATAAAACAAAATATTAAAACTACAGCTACATGAGAAGTACAGGCAGTCCCAGAGTTATATACAGGATAGGTTCTGTAGGTTTGTACTCATGTTGAATTTGTAAGTTAGTCAGTTAGACAGGAATATTTTGTCAGAAACACCAAACTATTTTTTTCCTTATTTGTAAGTTGGGTGTTCTTAAGTAAGGAACTGCCTAGAAACGACAGACAACTATAAACGACTATAAGAACTCCCAGACAGGACAGTATATATAAACATAAAATAACACTCATGATATTATTCCCCTTTTAATGCAGTGCTAGGGACAGCAGACACACCCTGTTGTGGGTGAAAACAAACGCCACTTCAGTTAGTTTACTCAATGCAGGAATTTACTACTGCTAATATATAAAAAGAAGGATTCTAAGGGTACCACTACGACCCACCATATTCTACGATAATACCGAATACTGTAAACAATTTGAATCCATCAAATGTGCATTTGATCTTATGACACTAACTCTAAACTCAAGAAATAGAAGAACTTAAACTACAAGCAACAACAATTGAACAACAATTATCAGATACACTTGCAGCAGAAGAATTCACGCAACAGAAAGAACAACTCTCAAAACATCTCAGTGAGCATCGTAAATTTGTCAAGACCAAATAGCAATGGGACAGGCACTACCAATGTCAATACATGAAGTATGGTCCACGTATCCCAAGTATGAACAATATCGTCAAAACAAGAGGAAAAAGAGAGGATACGTATAGTGGACTGGAATAAATTCACAAATTTTATTAATACATATACAAATCACAACAAGACCACAAATACAAATAAAAACACTAAAACCTGCACCGGTAAAGGTGCACTGAACCTCCCAGGACCAATGTGTCCTGGGCTCCCTGACCCAACTGGCCAATAAGCATTCAATGTAAGGTGGTGGTTGCTAGATAAGACTAGGCAACTAATAGGCTGTAAACAAAGATATAGGGTATAAAAGTGAAAGGTGCAGCAAAATCGTAAATTTGTCGAGGCAACCAAAAGACAAAAGTTTCTCAGGGATACAGAAGATTACAGACAGAAACGAGTCTACAAATGGCACGACAACTACTCCTCCAGACAAGGATCTCACTACAACAGATCATCATCCAAAGAGTCCTCGTTCTCAGACTCAGGACCAGAGAATTCTACATACCAAAGCCAACAACATTTTTTAGAACAACGGTCGCGACCAAGAGGAAGAAAACGAGGCGGGTTGGCAGGCGAGACATCCAGAGAAGGTCCCACGATGACAACGCGCTCCCAGGTGGACCAGACCTAACCCCCCAATCCCTCACCATCAATATATCCAACCATTCATTGAACCCTGCACAGGTAGAACTACTACAGAAAGGCTTATCTTTTTGCCCTACATATCAATTTGATACATTTTAGTTGGATATGGACCTTCAGAGGTTTTTCCGTACCATCAGGCTCAAAGGTTATTTCCAGGAGTCTGAAACCCCATCAGAACCATTAGTGGGCAATACTGACCAAGTGATAGATATCAAAGAACTTGGTCTAAAGAACAAAAGTACTTTTATGCCACCTAAGTCCATCCCCGCCACAGAGACCTATATCCGCATGGTCACCAAAGACATTGATCAGTTTTGTCATGACCTTAACCAAGGTTGGTACAAAACTCAAAGTAACATGTCTGGGACTGACAGACAGGCCCTCCGTGCACTACTCCAAAACAAGGAGATTATTATCAAGCCCGCCGACAAAGGCGGAGCCTTGGTAATAATGGACAAACATGATTACGTGGAAGAATGCTTACGCCAACTGAATGGTGACCCCCCCCCCCCCAATTAGGTCCCAGATTCAAAACAAATTACACATTTACTTAGAAAAAGGCATCATCTCCACATCGACCTCCCAGTTCTTGACTAATCCTCATCCTGTCATACCAGTATTTTAAAGTTTACCTAAGATACATAAACATCTCAATAAACCACCCGGTAGACCCATTGTAGCTTCCACCAATTTCATCTTGTCTCCATTATCAATATTTTTGGAAAAAATTTTCACACCCTTTGTCCGCATTACTCATTCATTTCTCCTAGATACTTCGACATTCCTCCACCTTATTCAATCATTAGGCCATATTCCTTCCACAGCTCGACTAGTCATATGGGACGTGACCAGTCTCTATACATCTATACAACACACAAAGGGAATTCAGGCAGTGAGAGAAATTCTGACAGAACATTCAGTTGAACCTTCCAAAATTGACTTCTACATCGACTTACTAACCTTGGTTCTGGAGCTAAATTACTTCATGTTCCAGGACCAATTTTTTCTTCAACACCAAGGGACGGCCATGGGCTCGAATGTAGCGCCCCCATATGCCTAAGAAAGGTACGTTTCCATGCCTGTCGTGTTCACAGTGTACCAATGTACTCAAAGGTAATATATTCTAACCACCCTCACACTGGACAATCATACCCTATAAGGGGATACTTTACCTGTGACACGAATTTCGTGGTATACCTTATTAAATGTCCATGTGGCCTTATGTATGTGGGGGAGACAACCCAGAGGGTCGGTGACCATATAGGTCAACACAAATCTACCAACAGGACTAATAACTTATTACTACCAGTCCCCGCTCATTTCCACGGCACAACGTGGCACAGCTACGTTTTCAGGTTCTGGAACATGTACCAAGGCCAAGGAGAGGAGGAAATCGAACTCATCTTTTAAAAAAATGTGAATCCTACTGGATTCACACCTTACTGACTCTGGAACCAAGAGGGATGAACCGCGATTATGAAATCTCAAGCTTTATTTGACTGTGCAAGTGTATTTTTTGTTGTATTATTCTAACATATACCTTATTTTCTCTCCCTAGAGACCATAGAAATATCCCATCCATCCGGTGGTAAGATCACCTACACATTACCCACCAACTCCCCCCCCCCTCCATTTCCCCCTACCTATTCCTCCTAACCCATACTCTTCCCTTAATCCCACGTACATTCTCTATCCACCTCCTCTCCCACTTAGGGCCACTCCATTGGTCCACTCATCCTACATTGCAAATGAGCGTTTGCTCTATCAGCCAGCGATACACAACACCAGTATACATTACAAGCCAGCGCTAGCACGACTAGCCAGCGCTATCTCCATCCACAGCATACACTCATACTCACCTAGATTCCAACCTGATGTTCCGGTCCCACTTCCCTGCCTGTCAGACGCTCGCTGGTCCGCATGGCAACACATCCTCGCGATCTTTCGTCTACACTCGCACATGCGTATATTACCTCTCCTCCGGACAGCAGCGATACACTTCGGCACCGGACCGCCTATAGGCTATAAATCATGCCATATATAAACCAGAGTTCTAGGCACTCTGATCACTGTTGATAGGTAACTTTACTATGGTTTATCTTTACCTGTATACCAATGTTCTATTTTGGTCACTAGCTTGTTTCACCCACATGTTTATATGTAATTTTCATTATGTCTTGTAGTGTTTGACAAAGGCCCGAGGCGAGCCGAAACGTCACAGCCTGATCACTGTAAATAAATAAATATCACTTTTCTGGCATTATACCCAAGGAGTGCTTGGATTCATTTAGACTTGACATATTTGGGGTGGGTACCCTAATCCGTATAAGCACCCACAGTCGATGTGCGACCGCACAAATTAGAAGAATATAAAAAAAGGATTTACTAAGTACTTAAGATTATGACATACAGATGTATCATTACGGTCACTTAATAAATCCACTCACCTACAGTTGATGAATTGATAGTTATTCTTCTTTCCAGTGAGACCTCCCAGACAAATTCAATCTTCTCTCTGTTAAGTGTGCAAAATAGACATAATTACTTTGACATCATCATACTTTAAACATCATCCACCTTTTATAAGCCTACATAAACTCCCAATCCTTCCTACAAAAATGTAGGTCACCTGTGCCTCATTTATTTAGTACCCTTCATAAAGTTTGAGAACACTCAGCCCTTTTGTGACTTTCTTATGACAAAAAAAGTATCATAAATAAACATGCAAGCTCCAAAAAAGTTCTTTTGAAAAGAAAAACTGGAGCAGTGATATATCTGTGCCACTGGGTTTGCTGTATGATGCAGCAAACACCCATTGAAAACGCCAGAGATTAGTGCTCGTGTTATAATTACCTCAGTTACTGTATTATTCCCCCTTGACATTAATTCCCCCATGCCATCCTGCTATATCATGCCCCTTTTTATACTTAAATGAGTATTCCGACGAAGACAAGTTTCTTATATGTACTCATGATAGCAAAATAACACTCTCTAATTCACTTTTATTAACAAACTGCAGCATTTCAAAGATACAAGTCCAACCTGTCTCTATCAGTCCTGGTATACACAATTTCAGTTGCCCCTAGATACAATCTTGTAACATCTGACTGGCTGAGAAGGGTCAAGTGGCCGCCATCTTGGATTGGTATTTGCAGCGTGCAAATTAGATTTCTGTCTCTGTCTCCTGTGTGTCTGTAGTCCCACCCCCTGCACGGAGCTCAGAGACACTCACTGATCCCATCCTGCCAGGAGATCATGAGCAGGGAGAGAGGCTGCAAACTTCAAGCTAAAAGGAGATAAGTGATCCGGGGGAAGTGGGAGGCAGGCACATATCTGTGAGATGTAGCAGGGCTCACAGTGTAACATTGTAAAAGTCTGTCAGACTCTGTGTAATAGAATACATCTTTGAACTGTCTCATCTCTCTTTCTATGTGTCAGTGTGTTAGTACAATGTCAGAAGCCAGATGAAAGTGTATATACACCAGTACCCTTATAATGTAACCACAGTAAAGTGTCTCTTTAGAGAGGCCCCACCAACACCCTGGAATCTTATAATGAGTAGCCTAAAGAGAGATAGGAGCTAAAACAGCAATAACACTAGTAAAATTGTAAAGAGGTTAAAATGATCTTTATTGGGTTAACATCACTAGGGGATTGTGATGTGAGACTTTTCTTTCTTGGGAAAACCCCTTTAATCTTCCCTCCTGCTGCTCATATCATTCCCCAATATGCCCCATGCCCTCCTGGTGACATCCATGCCCCTTTTATATTTAATCTGCCCTTCCCCGTATGCCCCATGCCATCCTGGTGCCATACCATGCCCCTTTTATATTTAATCTGCTTTCCCCCAGGTCCTCCTGGTGCCATACCATGCCCCTTTTATATTTAATCTGCCCTCCCCCATATTCCCTATGCCATCCTGCTGCCATACCATGCCCCTTTTATATTTAATCTGCCCTCCCCCATATGCCCCATGCCATTCTGCTAGTAGGGCAACAGGAGGGCATGGGGCATATGGGGGAATGATTTGAGCAGCAGCAGTGCAGATTAAATATTAAAAGGGCCATGATGCTGTATTTCTGCATAATTTCCCATATTTAACTAGCTGGCTGCCATCCCCTTTTATTTTTTACCAGCCGGCAGCCGGCCTGTGTCTCTACCATCCATGAGGGGAAGTGGTGGACTGCATTAAAAAATTAAAAAAATAAAACTCACCCCAGACTCCGCATTCCTCCTGGCTTCTTCGCTCTTCTGTGCATGGAGTAATGCGCCCAGCGCTGGCAGCGTAACTACGTCATTATGCTACCAGCATTGGGACGCTTACCGTCCTGTGCGCTTCTTCATGCATCAGTGTGACAGAGCAGGAAGTGTCAGCGCGCGTCACTTCCTGCTCTGTAATGGAACTAAGTAGTATCAGAGCTGCGCTCCGATACAGAACGCAGCGGGCGGCAGGCGGCACAAGCCAACCCCGATCGGTGCGGCACTGCTTCTCAGCTGTCTTTACCAAGATAAATCCCATGGTGGACAACATGATGGGGAATGAAGTTAATTCTCTTTTGATTGTCAGCAGTTTAACCTAGGAAGAAACCTCAAAACCACTTAAATCACCAGGTCCATATGGCATACACCCCCGGGCAGAGGGGCTGGGGGTGTGGTGGCTTTAGGGCCTATGGACTTTTAGGGGGCCCAATAAGAGGCTTCCAGCTCTGTCTGCCACAGCTCAGTGCTATTACTCCTATTCTGTATATATGGGCACAACTCAGTGCTACTAAAGAAAAATCCAAGTTGATGGATATAAATTGAATATTTTTCTTTTATAACTGTCATCTTGGACAGCTCTGTCACATGAAAGTTTTGGTTTTCACCAAATATATCTTGTTGTAAACTTAAAGGGGTTTCTTAAGACATGTTTATTATATGTACTCAGGATAACAAATTAAAACAAACATTCTCTAATTCACTGTTAATAACAAAAATACAGCATTTCACAGATATAACCATACCATGCCCCTTTTATATTTAATCTGCCCTCCCCCATATGCCCCATGCCATCCTGCTAGTAGGGCAACAGGAGGGCATGGGGCATATGGGGGAATGATTTGAGCAGCAGCAGTGCAGATTAAATATTAAAAGGGCCATGATGCTGTATTTCTGCATAATTTCCCATATTTAACTAGCTGGCTGCCATCCCTTTTTATTTTTAACCAGCCGGCAGCCGGCCTGTGTCTCTACCATCCATGAGGGGAAGTGGTGGACCGCATTAAAAAAATAAAAAAAATAAAAAACTCACCCCAGACTCCGCGTTCCTCCTGGCTTCTTCGCTCTTCTGTGCATGGAGTAATGCGCCCAGCGCTGGTAGCGTAACTACGTCATTATGCTACCAGCATTGGGACGCTTACCGTCCTGTGCGCTTCTTCATGCATCAGTGTGACAGAGCAGGAAGTGTCATCGCGCGTCACTTCCTGCTCTGTAATGGAACTAAGTAGTATCAGAGCTGCGCTCCGATACAGAACGCAGCGGGCGGCAGGCGGCACAAGCCAACCCCGACCGCGATCAGTACGGCACTGCTTCTCAGCTGTCTTTACCAAGATAAATCCCATGGTGGACAACATGATGGGGAATGAAGTTAATTCTCTTTTGAATGTCAGCAGTTTAACCTAGGAATAAACCTCAAAACCACCGGGTCCAGATGGCATACACCCCCGGGCAGAGGGGCTGGGGGAGTGGTGGCTTTAGGGCCTATGGACTTTTAGGGGCCCAATAAGAGGCTTCCAGCTCTGTCTGCCACAGCTCAGTGCTATTACTCCTATTCTGTATATATGGGCACAACTCAGTGCTACTAAAGAAAAATCCAAGTTGATGGATATAAATTGAAGATTTTTCTTTCATATCTGTCATCTTGGACAGCTCTGTCACATGAAAGTTTTGGTTTTCACCAAATATATCTTGTTGTAAACTTAAAGGGGTTTCTTAAGACATGTTTATTATATGTACTCAGGATAACAAATTAAAACAAACATTCTCTAATTCACTGTTAATAACAAAAATACAGCATTTCACAGATATAAGTAGAACCTGTCTCTATCAGTCCTGGTGTACACAATTTCAGTTGCCCTTAGACACAACCCTGTAACTTATGACTTAGGGTCGGGTGGCCACCATTTTGGATTTCTGTGTGACGCCGTGCTGCTGAGATTTCTGTCTGTCTCTGCTCTGAGCCTGTAGCCCCGCCCCCTGCATGGAGCTCAGAGACGCTCACTGACATCCTGCCAGGAGATCGTGAGCAGAGAGATGCTGTAAACTACAAACTACAAGCAGATAAGTCACAGATGTAGCAGGCTGACAATGTAAAGTCTGCCTGTCATGCCTCTGTAATAGCATCTCATGCATCTCTCATCTGTCTCATCTCTTTTTTCTATGTGTCAGTGTGTTAGTACAATGTCAGAAGCCAGATGAAAGTCTATATACACCTGTACCATATCTGTACCTTATAATCTAACCACATTGTCGCCCCACAGAACTAGATGGATCATAATGAAGCATATTTACTAAGGATCCGCGGAACGCATTTCTGTGGGAATGTTCATGTTTTCCGGGATGCCCGTCTCTGGGACAGGGATTTAGAAGGGGATTGTGTAGCACGCGATCGGATTTTGGAGTAGCGGCGCTGGCTTTAATGGCTTTTAAAATGGGGGGGGGCGGGGGTCAGACGATCCGACTGATTCGGACTGAGCGCAGGATTTAATATTGTAATTGTGTCGCAACCAATGCACTTACATACACCGGGAAGAAGATGGTGAACTCCGGCGGACCTGAGCGGGGAAGCGACGGATGCAGGATATTGGATGCGCATCGGCTGGGTAAGTAAATGTACCCCAATGTGTCTACTTAGAGAGTTCCCACCCACAACCTGGTATTTTGCCCTGACCATCCTAGTGAGTAAAAATTTTAAAGTAAGGGGTTAAAATGATCTTTATTGTGTAAAGATCACTAGGGGATTGAGATCTGAGATTTTTCTTTTGTGGGAAAAGTCCTCTAAATTTGAGATACTACCATCCACAGGTCCTTATGGGCTGGTGGTTTAGCATTCCAAATCGTTGTATATGATTACTGTTCATGACCGCATAAAAACAAAAAGTCAGTACTCAACTTGGTCCAGGGCTCTTGATGCTGCCAGTGAAGTACACTCTGGCTTCATTGAACAAGCGATATACGTACGCAGCATGCACCATGAAGCCAGAGTAGAATCATAGATTCTCATGATAAGCACATAGTTTTGCCCTGGCATCCTCTATTCTTTACTGTCAAAAGACGGTGAAATGAAGACATTTTTTTTAGTGCAATATTTAACAATGTATTAAAACCCAATAAAACCTGTATAACTTTGGTATCCCCATGATGGTAGCATTTGGAGCACATAATGAAACTCGTAAAAGCACAACTCAGTAGAAAATGGCATTAATGTGTTTTTTCACCAATTTCACTGCATTTAAATTTTTCCCACTTCCCAGTACACGGCATAGATAAGTAATACTGTCACCAATTTGTTACATAGTAATCAAGTCCTGACACAGCTCTGTACACAGGAAAATAAAACAGTTATAGACTTTTGAAGGTGGGGAGTAAAAATGGTAATGGAAAAACAAAAATGGGTCAAGTCATTAAGGGGTTAATTCTTATCAGTTGAGCTTCACGGGCTGCATCTTTTTCCAACCTTATATACTATGATAATATAAATGTACTTGTTACCCAAGTGTGCTGAATGTTTTAATCTTGGCATACTGGAAGGGTGTGGTGAAGCAAAACTACAGCATATCATCAAAACATTGAGTCATGAAATGGTAACACCCTGCTTACCATCATATTGAAGTTTATAATTGCCAAGTTATTCTTCACACTGAAGATGCAAATATACCAGTTTGTTTATAAAGCTAATAAATACATTGATCTTATGGTTAATGTGTTAATGGTTAAAGTGTTTAAGCATTTATATTCAATACGGTTTATTTAGTTGAAAAGTGTCAGCATACATTTCAAGATAAAACTTTGTAAAACATTTTTGGTAGAAATGACAGTATGCATCATAACAGCAATGGGACACGCAGGTCCCAATAATGACAAATGTGGATCGGGAGCCTCCGCACACCGCAAACAGACTGCAGCGGGGTGGTAACACACCGAACCTAAACAGATAAAACTGACTCTAGAAACCGGTAATAACAAGTGATGAATAAGAGTAAGAGTGCAACTATAGAGTCAGGAATAATACATAATAATATGTTAATAACACTCAATGAAGGACCAGCTACACAGTCCATATAAAACAGATATTAAAGGAAAGGGAACTAAGGGCAAAGGGAGAGGGATTTAAGTGGGTGGGTGGGGGGAGTAAGGGGAAGAAACAAGGGGGACCAAAAGGGGGTCAAGCCCAATAATGACAAATGTGGATCGGGAGCCTCCGCACACCGCAAACAAACTGCAGCGGGGTGGTAACACACCGAACCTACATAGATAAAACTGACTCTAGAGACCAGTTATAACAAGTGATGAGTAAGAGTAAGAGTGCAACTATAGAGTCAGGAGTCATACATAATAATATGTTAATAACACTCAATGAAGGACCAGCTACACAGTCCATATAAAACAGATATTAAAGGAAAGGGAACTAAGGGCAAAGGGAGAGGGTTTTAAGTGGGTAGGTGGGGGGAGTAAGGGGAAGAAACAAGGGGGGACCAAAAGGGGGGTCAAGAATAGGGAAGACAACATGACGGAATAGGGACACAATACAACTGTCACTCGCCAACGGCTCAGGCGAATAATGCTATATACTCTGGTGTGCCTTTAAACAGGAACCACGGTTGCCAGACTCTAGTGAATTTCTCCATGGTTTGATTTACCTCCGCCGAGAGCTCCTCCATACGACAAATATTAGAGAACTCGTGAATCCACTCGAGGAAAGGAGGAGGGGTGGGGGATCTCCAGTGACGGGGGATAACCGTTCGAGCAGCTGTGAGGAAAAACCTCAATAGGCCCTTCTTCTGTGACCCTACTGTACCCGGGAGAATGGATAGAAGGCCAATCTGAGCTCGGGCCTCTACTAAGCAGCCCGTGACCTGTTTGTAGGTATTGAACACTCTGTCCCAGAAAGGTTTGAGAGCGGCACAATCCCACCAAACATGCAACATAGTTCCTCTGGAGTTATGACACCGCCAACATCTATCAGACACTGTAGGGTAAAATTCGTGTAGGACTGTTGGGACCCGATACCATCTTGTCAAAATTTTGTAATTTTTCTCCTGTGCAGAGCATGCAGAAGATAATTTGTGGGTGAAGATGTATATTTTCTCTTTTTCCCGTGGCCCAAACTCGACACCCAGCTCCTGCTCCCATTTTTCCATAAATGCCGGATCTCCCGGGTGTAACTCATCCTTTAGAATAGCATAAATTTGGGAAATAACGTGCGTAGGTGGAGTGGAGGAATTGAGCATTTCCTCAAATGCGGACCGATTAGCTCCAAAAGTTGCCCTGTCTCCCTGCGTGCGTATGAAGGATTGTAATTGGGAATATTCCAGCCAAGATAGCTGAGTGTCAGGGGCTTGGGCGCTTAGATCACTAAAGGAGGGTAGGGATCCGTCCCTAAGGACTAAGTGCATGCGTGGGTCATCAGATAGACGCCATATCAAAAACGATTCTCTACCTAGACCTGGGGGAAACATCGGGTTCTTAAACAACGGAGTTAGGGGCCCTAAAGGGCGGGATAGAAGACCCCGGCGGAGTAACCTTCTCCACAACACTAATGCAGCCCGAGCGTAAGGTGTGAAGCCCACTAATGATTGTGCCATGTCCCCCTGAATCCAAGGCACAGTTTTCAGGGGTATGGGTGTGATATTCTGTTCCAAGAGTACCCATTGTTTAGAGGTAGAGTTATACGTCCAGTCCACAAAGCGCATTACTACAGTCGCCCAGTGATACACCTGTAGGTCGGGTAATCCTGCCCCCCCCGGAGGACTTGGGTCGGGTTAAGATTTTCCATCCCACCCTAGGTCTTGCGGAACCCCACACAAAACGTAACATCGCTGATCTGAGTTTTTTAAAAAAGGTGGGAGGGGGGAGGAGGGGTATTCCCTGAAAAAGATATAAAAATCGCGGCAATACGTCCATCTTAAGGACGTTAATGCGTCCAAACCAGGAGAGCCTTTTTTTTATCATATATGGAGAGGTCTACCAACGTGCGTTCAAGCAATGGGGTATAGTTGAGTGAATACAGTAAGCTCAGATCTGCCGGGATGCGTAGGCCCAGTTTTAATGGAGTCTGTACGCCACTGAAATGGGAAGTGTGCCATAGTGTGTAAAACCTCTGTCTGAGGTAGGGAAATGTTCAGAGCTTCGGATTTTGTATAATTAATCTTAAAATTACTAACGACACTATACCGCTCAAACTCCTGGAGTAAGGATGGTAGTGTGATCTGAGGCTGAGAAACATACACCAAAAGGTCGTCAGCATACAATGCTATCTTACAATGTACGTCTCCTACTCTCACCAAATGTATATTCGGGTTTTTTCTTATCGCCACAGCCAGGTGTTCCATAACGATGGCGTACAGCAGGGGAGACAGCGGGCAACCCTGCCGCGTCCCATTATGGATATGTAGGGGGGAGGACAGGGCACCATTTATCCTGACCTGCGGCGAAGGTTTCGAATATAGAGCCGCAATCTTATTTACGAACCCCTCACCCATTCCCAGTTGCTTAAGGGCGGCCCGCATGAACCCCCAATGCACCCTATCGAACGCCTTTTCGGCGTCGATAGATAGTAGTGAGAATGGCGTTTTGGAGGCTTTAGCATGGGAAATCAAATGCACTGTTTTATTAAGGTTGTCCCGAGCCTCACGACCGGGAACAAATCCTACCTGGTCACCATGTATCACAGAGGGAAGGAGCGGGCCCAATCTGTTCGCTAAGATCTTTGAGTATAATTTTATGTCTACATTAATTAGCGATATTGGCCTGTAACTTCCCGGCGTCGTAGGATCCTTACCAGGCTTCGGTATGACACTAATTGTGGCCCCTAAGGATTGGGGGGCAAAAGGGACGTCATCGTTGACGGCGTTAAATACTTTTGTGAGAAAGGGAGTCAGTATTTCCCGTGCAAATTTGTAAAAAGCGGGTGTGAACCCATCAGGACCAGGGCTCTTTCCTACTGGGGTCTCTTTAATGGCATGATGTATCTCGCTTTCACTTAAAGGTTGTTCAAGAGATTCAATTGTGTCTCCTGAGAGTGTCGGCAGTGGGGTGCTGCTAATATAAGCATTTATTCTCTCTTTTTGCTGGTGTTCATCCATGTCTGCAAATTGAGTGCGGATGTTATACAAGTCAGCGTAGTATGAACGGAATACATCTAAGATCTCAAGAGGGTTATGGGTCAGGCTCCCCCCCCCGTGTTTGAATTTTGGGGATAAAAGTCGCCATACTACGCGGGTGCAGAAGTCGAGCCAGGGAGCGGCCGCATTTATCAGCATGGTCATAAAGGTATCTAGAAAACTGTGCCCTGTGCTGTAGGTGTATCTGGTCAAGTAAGGACCTTAAGCTCTCACGCTTCTCTGTGAGTGTGGCTAGCACTTCGTGATCTAACGTGTCCTTATGTCGCAGTTCCAATTCACTAATGGCATGCAGTAGTGCAGTGATTTTAGCCGTCTTCTCCCTTTTCAGCCTGACGCCGTGCCGAATAAAAACTCCTCTGAACTCTCCCTTGAGGGTCTCCCATAGGAGGGGGAGGGGGGTGGTGTCAGCAGAGTGCTCTTGCAAAAAGCGCTCTGCAGAGGTCTGCAACTCTGCCGCACATAAGGGATCTTTTAGGAGATTGTCATTAAGCCTCCAAGCCCATTGCCTGTGTAAAGAGTCTGGGGGTGAGAGCGTTATAAAAACCGGGGCATGGTCCGAGAGGACCATATTCCCATTCGTGGCGGTGGGGTGCCATCCCAATAGTTTGTGGCTCACCCAGAAGGCATCTATTCTGCTATAAGTTTGGTGGGCAGGCGAGAAATAGGAGTAATCCCTTCCCGACGGATGGAGAACCCGCCAGATGTCCGCTAAACGCAGGGCATGTAAGTCCCGATGCAGGAGACGCATTAGGCGTGCGGAAGTAACGACGTTACCTGAGGTGCTGTCATTCTGAGGATTCATTGTAAAATTGAGATCACCCCCTATGATGAGCATGCCCTCCGCAAACTCCGTCAGAGCTCTCAGAATAGTTCGGCAAGCAGGAACCGGGCGTGAGTTGGGCAGGTACCAGTTAGCAATTGTGTATACAGTGGTATTAATTCTCAATTTAAGGAACAAATATCTCCCCAGGGGATCCAATTTAGTTTCTAGGACAGAGTGTTGCAGTGATCTGTGAATTCCTATGGAAACCCCCTTTGAGCGAGATTCGGGATTAGTGCTGTGGAACCATGTGGCATAGTGGCGGTCCCGTATGAGTGGCACGTGTCCTGTTTTAAAGTGTGTTTCCTGTAGGAGGAGGATTTGCACTTTCTGTTTATGCATCCCATAAGTAATCTGGGATCTTTTTTGCGGAATGTTAAAGCCCCTTACATTAAAGGATCCTAGCTTAAGGGTTGCCATGATACCAGAAGACAGGGTATCCTGAGACAATGGACAGAAACACAGGGGAAATCACAGGGGGAAAGTTAGGCAAGGGATAACTACACAAGGAAAGGGTAGGTATTAGTGCACTTAAAATAATATAGTAAACAAATCTGAGCCACCGCTCAGAACAGTGGGGTATGTACTTTTAAAGCTGCAAACAGACCAGCTGAGCGCAGCACCCCTGAGGAACGTAGAATTTCCAGGGAAGGTGCCCCCGGGTCCCCGGGGAGATCTAACCCAGACACACATAGATCTTTAACCTGAAATAAACCTGTTCTAAACCCGAAATCCTATTAATATGGAGAACAATCAAGATATACAATATAACATTGAACTAACTCACAATGTCCAATTCCAGAGGATGACATCTAGTCGACCTGTTTGTAGGGTTAGGAGATGCAGGCCAACGCTCATCCCGGATGCTGCAGATCTGGAGCAATCTGACCCTGGCGTTGATCTGGATCTCCTCGTTGTGGGCGCTCTAGTGCTGCCTGTTCCGGGTGATGATGGTCGAAAGAGCGTCTCCGTTGTCTACGGCGGGGATGCCTCACTTAAAGGTTGTTCAAGAGATTCAATTGTGTCTCCTGAGAGTGCCGGCAGTGGGGTGCTGCCAATATAAGCATCTATTCTCTCTTTTTGCTGGTGTTCATCCATGTCTGCAAATTGAGTGCGGATGTTATACAAGTCAGCGTAGTATGAACGGAATGCATCTAAGATCTCAAGAGGGTTATGGGTCAGGCTCCCCCCCCGTGTTTGAATTTTGGGGATAAAAGTCGCCATACTACGTGGGTGCAAAAGTCGAGCCAGGGAGCGGCCGCATTTATCAGCATGGTCATAAAGGTATCTAGAAAACTGTGCCCTGTGCTGTAGGTGTGTCTGGTCCAATAAGGACCTTAAGCTCTCACGCTTCTCTGTGAGTGTGGCTAACACTTCGTGATCTAACGTGTCCTTATGTCGCAGTTCCAGTTCACTAATGGCGTGCAGTAGTGCAGTGATTTTAGCCGCCTTCTCCCTTTTCAGCCTGACGCCGTGCCGAATAAAAACTCCTCTGAACTCTCCCTTGAGGGTCTCCCATAGGAGGGGGAGGGGGGTGGTGTCAGCAGAGTGCTCTTGCAAAAAGCGCTCTGCAGAGGTCTGCAACTCTGCCGCACATAAGGGATCTTTTAGGAGATTGTCATTAAGCCTCCAAGCCCATTGCCTGTGTAAAGAGTCTGGGGGTGAGAGCGTTATAAAAACCGGGGCATGGTCCGAGAGGACTATGTTCCCAATCGTGGCGGTGGGGTGCCATCCCAATAGTTTGTGGCTCACCCAGAAGGCATCTATTCTGCTATAAGTTTGGTGGGCAGGCGAGAAATAGGAGTAATCCCTTCCCGACGGATGGAGAACCCGCCAGATGTCCGCCAAACGCAGGGCATGTAAGTCCCGATGCAGGAGACGCATTAGGCGTGCGGAAGTAACGACGTTACCTGAGGTGCTGTCATTCTGAGGATTCATTGTAAAATTGAGATCCCCCCCTATGATGAGCATGCCCTCCGCAAACTCCGTCAGAGCTCTCAGAATAGTTCGGCAAGCAGGAACCGGGCGTGAGTTGGGCAGGTACCAGTTAGCAATTGTGTATACAGTGGTATTAATTCTCAATTTAAGGAACAAATATCTCCCCAGGGGATCCAATTTAGTTTCTAGGACAGAGTGTTGCAGTGATCTGTGAATTCCTATGGAAACCCCCTTTGAGCGAGATTCGGGATTAGTGCTGTGGAACCATGTGGCATAGTGGCGGTCCCGTATGAGTGGCACGTGTCCTGTTTTAAAGTGTGTTTCCTGTAGGAGGAGGATCTGCACTTTCTGTTTATGCATCCCATAAGTAATCTGGGATCTTTTTTGTGGAATGTTGAAGCCCCTTACATTAAAGGATCCTAGTTTAAGGGTTGCCATGATACCAGAAGACAGGGTATCCTGAGACAATGGACAGAGACACAGGGGAACTCACAAGGGGAAAGTTAGGCAAGGGATGACTACACAAGGAAAGGGTAGGTATTAGTGCACTTAAAATAATATAGTAAACAAATCTGAGCCACCGCTCAGAACAGTGGGGTATGTACTTTTAAAGCTGCGAACAGACCAGCTGAGCGCAGCACCCCTGAGGAACGTAGAATTTCCAGGGAAGGTGCCCCCGGGTCCCCGGGGAGATCTAACCCAGACACACATAGATCTTTAACCTGAAATAAACCTGTTCTAAACCCGAAATCCTATTAATATGGAGAACAATCAAGATATACAATATAACATTGAACTAACTCACACTGTCCAATTCCAGAGGATGACATCTAGTCGACCTGCTTGTAGGGTTAGGAGATGCAGGCCAACGCTCATCCCGGATGCTGCAGATCTGGAGCAATCTGACCCTGGCGTTGATCTGGATCTGCTCGTTGTGGGCGCTCTAGTGCTGCCCGTTCCGGGTGATGAAGGTCGAAAGAGCGTCTCCGTTGTCTACGGCGGGGATGCCTTTGAGGTCTCGGAGGTGGTCTTCCAGCAGCTTCCGCCAGGAAAGAAGGCCATTCCGGTAAGGTGACCAAGGGGAGGCCAAGCGATTCCATAAATGCAGGCAGATCATCAGGGTGTCGCAGAATGTGCAACCGGCCGTTGTGGCGCACTTGAAGTTTAAATGGGAACCCCCATGAGTACTGGAGGTCTTTTCGCTTGAGAGCTTCTAACAGAGGACGCAATGCTTTGCGTTTCAACAGGGTCAGTCTGGAAAGATCTGGAAGGAGCTGTACTTGGTAGCCTTTGAATCTGACGTCTCCTATGTTCCTGGCGCTATTCATGATTTCCTCCTTGACCTGGAACCTGTGTACTCTACATATTATGTCCCTTGATCTACTCGGGTCTGGAGGTTTGGGACCCAAGGATCGATGAGCACGGTCCAGTTCCAGAGGGGTATCAGCAGGGACATCCCGAATCATGTTAAAGAGCTCTTGAAGTGTCGAGTGTATGGCAGGAGTTTCTACGGATTCAGGGACACCCCGAACTCTAATGTTGTTCCTCCTACCCCTATTTTCTAAATCATCCAGATGGTCAGATAGGGCTCGTAGCTGAGAGGACTGCGAGGCCAGCTGTGAGGAGTGAGCGGCCAACTGTTCATGGACAGAACGTTGAGAGGTCTCCACCGTGGACACCCTTCCCTCCACTTGATGTACTTCGTCTCTGAGAGCAGACATTTCAGACCGGTAAGATTGTTCCAATCTGGAGATATAGGACTCCATGTCGTCCCTGGTAGGGATGGTGCGTATATGTGCGCGCAATGCTCTTAGGTCAGATAACACTTCGCCATCTAGAGAAGTTTTAGCATAATACATGTGCGCTGATAATGTCTGTTGCGGTATATCCTCACCGAATTCAGCCTGACGTTCCCACTCAAAATGCATCACAGTCCACTGCCTTCCCCTCCGAAACATGGAAAGTAACAGTAGAACATGAATGTCAATACTAGCCAGCTCCATTGTCGCACAAATACATTACCGCTGTCCCCTACTTAGGACAGCGACTTACGACGACCCTGTTACAGACGGACCCCTCTCCCTCGGCTGGCCCCCTCTGTATCTACATAGTCCCAGCTTCAATGAGCAGTCTGTAAGGTGCGGTCATGAAGCTTTCTGATATCCTTTGTCCGCAATACAGCAAAAAACAAATTTCAATATTCCAATTGTCCTGGGGACAAAAATTTTTGGGGTCTGGATTAACATTATAAACTAATACGTTTCCACTTACATACAAATTCACTTAAGACAACCTTTGGAACCACTACCTTGTACTAGCTTGGGGCCTGCCTGTCATTTAGTATGTCAGTGTCTCCCTTGAGATTTCTGTTACAAGTAGAAAGACACACTATGGCAACAGCTTGCGAACCTCCAAGAGACAGATTGCCCAACTGCACCAAAACCTTCCTACTCATCGCAAGTGCCAGTACAGCAATTTACCTGAAAAAGATGGTTTAGACTGAAGAATCATAAGTTTGTCTAACCCCTGTGTGACAAACGGCGGGAAAGGCTCTAGTGACCGGGGCATTTTTATCAATTTGCCGTTTTAATATCCTAACTTTTTTTACTCTTCAAAATTTTTTGCAGTGTTTTTTTTTAGGCACTTTTCGACTGTGAACGTTCCTCAGGCTACACTGCTTTTCAGATCTATTTCATGATCATTAGCGATGTTATGGTATATCTGCCTGATGACCTGGATTCACTGTATGAGTAGCGTGTCAAGATAAACTAGCTTTTATTTCTTCAAATTAGCAAAAGATAACGACAGAGCTCTTGACGCACACTTAGTTTTGTAATGTCTAATCCACTGCTGACCCAATTGGATCTGTGTGGTATTATACTGTAACTCCAACGGTTTTAACACAGGGGACCGGTTACATACTCAAAGTGGGTGTGATAATGCTTGGCTCACCACCCCTGTTACTTTATATGGGAGTGTAGTCCTATCATTTAAATGGTAGTAGAATTGATCTTCATGTAACTGCCGGTCGTATCCGGGCCTGTTCCAATCTGGCTTTATTCTTTAAGATTGGATTTAGATACAAACTGACTTTAACTCAAGCCATAGTCGACATGTCAGTCTGAAAATAGCTTGTGTCCTGAAGGCATGTTTAGGCTCGTCCCTTAAGGTGTTACACCCTTTTAGTGATCTTTATATCAAGGAGGTTCACCGCACCTGGTCCGTCGCTCGGCGCACCATGCTCGCCGGCTTCCTGTCATGCACCGAAGTGAATCGCTGCATGGTCCCGTCGCGGCTCCAAGGTGCGGTAGCTACTTGTATATAAGATTACTAGCGTTTAAACGCTTTACATCCTCTTTAAAAACAGAACCAAAAATAGCTCCGCACACAGCTCTACCCTTAGCTGGTGTCCGCCTTTGCGCTTATAACCACCATTGGAAAGTGGAAGGTTTCCTTAAATACTCTTGTGATTTTTTTATACTACTTTTGATGCCGATATATCCAAATAAAAATAATTTTCCCATATGGTCACACTGTGATGATGAAAAACTGCAATGTCCGATTTCCCTTCTTCACCAAATTGTAATAAAGTCAAAAAAGGTACACTAAAAAGAATTACTCAACCAACCTCCACCACTGGTACCCACCCCCCCCAACGAACCATTGGCCACGTGTGCCATGCGGCACTCAGAGCCTTTCTGTCGGCAACCCTTCCGGCCATTCGCCCCGAACCAGCGGTACTCAAAGAATCTTCCTGCAGTTCCCGGCAACTTAAAATGGCTGTGTCCCCATATGGAAACTTCGGAATAGGGGAATGATAACATTGCCGAATTTCTTTGTGAGGACCTCCTGCTGGCCCAATTCTCTGTTTACTGAGGGCACTGGAACTAACTACAATGATGAAAGTTTCATCTTTCTACTGTGTTGCTGTCCTCATAGCCAATATGATCGAATTTGTTGAACAGGGGAGCAATAAGTCCACTGCT
Organism: Engystomops pustulosus; assembly: GCA_019512145.1. NCBI lineage: Eukaryota > Metazoa > Chordata > Amphibia > Anura > Leptodactylidae > Engystomops > Engystomops pustulosus. The sequence continues at coordinate 91,061 of WNYA01000427.1, read as the reverse complement.
TTAATTTTTTGGAGCAATTCGCAATAATATTGGGATTTGGTTGCGTTTGGCACTCGACCGCTAAAAGGTTCGCCATCCACGGCCCTACCACTGTTCGTTGCTGCCTTCTTCCCCATGCCGGAGTAATATAAGTAGCGAGGCGTAGTACCTTACCCCGCCATGAGGAATATAAGTAGTAGTGATGCTTATTACCCCTCCCAACCCCCGCGCCAGGAGAGAATATAAGAGTAGTGAGTGCTTGTATTACCCCCGAGCGGGAGGAAATATAAGGTCGTGAGTGCTTAATTACCCCGCCCCCGGAGGAATATCAGAGTAGTGAGTGCTGTATTAACACCCGCACAGAGGAATATATAGTAGTGAGTGCTGTTTACCCCCGGCCAGAGGAATATAAGAGTAGTGAGTGCGGTATACCCCCCTGCCGCATGCGAATATAAGAGTAGTGAGTGCGATATTACAAACACCCACGGCCAGGAGGATATAAGAGTAGTGAGTGCTGTATACCCCCGGCCAGGAGTATCTAAGAGTGTGAGTGCTGCATACACTTGCCAGTGGATATATAGATAGTGGAGTGCGTATTACCCCCGGCCAGGAGTAGCTAGAGTATGAGGCTCGTATTACCCCCGGCCAGGAGGAATATAGAGTATGAGTGCGGTATTACCTACCCCCGCCATGAAGGAATGAAGAGTATGAGTGCTGTATTACCCCCCGGCCATGAGAATAGAAGAGTATTGAGTGCGGCTTCCCCCCTGCCAAGGCGGAATATAAGAGTAGTGATTGCTGGAATTACCCCCGCCAGGAGGACTATAGAGTAGTAGTGCTGTATTACCCCCCGCCAGGAGGAATATATGTATTAGTGAGGCTGTATTAAACTACCCCCGCCATGAGGGTAAGAGTATTGAGTTCGTGGGTTACAACCCCCGCATGAAGAATAACAGAGTATGAGTGCTGTATTACCCCCGTTCCAGAGAGGTACATAGTAGTGAGGGGTATTACCCCCCTCTGCCCGGAGTATAACGTAGCATGTGCTGCTTCATTAACCCCCTCCCGGAGGAGTAACAGATAGTGAGTGATGATACCCCCCGTCCAGAGAAGTAACTGTAGTGATGCTGTATTTCTCCCCCGGCCAGGCGAAGTAACAGAGTAGTGAATGCTTAATACCGCCCGCCAGAGAAGTAACAGCTATGAGTGCTGTATACCCCCGCCACAGAGATACGGTCTATGTGTCTGTATTCCCCGGCGAAGGAGGAGTAACAGAGTGTGTGTGCGCAGTAACCGCCCTGCCAGGAGGAGTATATAGTATTGAAGAGCTATGTTACCCCCCTGCCAGGGATAACTAATAAGTTAGTTCTGTATTAACCCCCCGGCCCAGGAGGCCGTAACAAATATGAGTGCTTTCTTACCCCCAGCCAGAGGAGTACAGGTAGTGAGTGCTTATCACACCACACCCCACCCCGGGGCCAGAGGATTATCATAGTAGTGATGCTTTATCACCCCCGGCCAGATGTGTAACAGATTAGTGAAGCTGTATTAACCACCGCCTGAGGATTATCAGAGTAGTGAGCAGCGTCCTTACATTACCCCGGCCAGGAGATAACAGAGTGTTGGTCTGTATTACCCCCTGCCAGAGGAGTAACGAATAGTGAAGTGCTGTATTACCCCCGGGAAGGAGAGTAACAGAGTAGTGAGTGCTGTTTACCCCCTGCCATGAGGAGTTAAAAAATCATGTATGAGAGCTTATTACCCCCTGCCCGGAGGAGTATCCAGAGTAGTGAGTGCTGTATTACCTCCCGGCCAGATGAGTGAGCCGAGTGTATGTTCTGTATTTTACCACCCCCTGCCAGGAGGATTAACAAGTATTGGTTTCTGTCTTACTTACCCCAGCCATGAGGAGTACACAGGTAGTAGTGCTGTATCCCCCCGGCCAGGCGGAGTATCATAGTGTGATGCGTATCACCCCCGCCAGTAGGTGTAACAGAGTAGTGAGAGCTGTATTACCTTACCCCCCCCCATGAGGTACAAGTGTGATCTTTAGCATCACCCCCGCCAATAGTTCATAGTTGGAGTGCTGTAATCAACCCCCGCCAGGAGTGTACGATAGTTAGAGCTGTATACCACCGTCCCAGGAGGATATCAGAGTAGTGATAGCTATTTCCCCCCTGCCAGATGAGAACAGATAGTGATTGCTGTCTTACCCCCTGTGAGGAGGAGTAACAGAAGGTAGGAGTGCTGTATTTCCCCTGCCAGGAGGAGTCACAGATAGTGAGCGCGGTTTTACCCCCTGCACGGATGGAGTAACCAGTATTGAGCGTCTGTATTAACCCCCGGCCAGGAGGAGTACCAGCGTGATGCTTATTACTCCTTAGTTACTCTGGTGCTGATATGTACCGAAACCTATGGAGCCCTGGAGTCCACGCCACTTACCTGACAACTAATGATTGTACTTGGTGTCCGTATAATAATGGCAGTCCTGTCCTGGGCACAGGGAGATATTACCTCCTTATTATAGCCATATCATCCTCACTCACAGTAATCACTATATCTAACTGGCTGGGTCCATGAAAGGGTTGTCCCTCCCCTCTAACATGTTATTACACGGGACCGCGGGGCTTCTCCTCACACAATAGGCCGCCATTAGTGATTCCCGCCATCACCTCTCCTCGATCATCTCTCCCTCAGGTCACTGCTCTCCTCACACCTCACACTCCATAACCCGCCCCCTCGTCTTCCCGCCCTCCACCTCATTGCTGCCTGCACTCCGCGGACCATTTTCCCTCTCCTCTCCTCTCTCCATCTCCTCATAGGGTGAGAGACTTCCAGAGTGCCGCCTGACCCCGCGGGGGGCGACTGATCCCTCCCTCTCCCATACACCTCCCCGCGGGCTCTCCATGGCTCTGGCGGAAAAATATTCCTGCTCACTGCTGAGGAGGGATCTGGCATATGGAGCTGCATTGAGAACACGCCCCACACTGGACACACATGTGACAGCATAGACTGTAGGAAGGGAACGGCAGTGATCACGCGCCCCACACATGTACACCCGGGGACAGCAGTAGTCTGGAGGAGATGAAGCTGCGTTTTAGCAAAAGCGCCCCACACATGACACACAGGGACAAAGCATTAGTCTGGGAGGATATGAGCTGCGTGAGCACAGCTACCCCACACAGACAAACAGGGGACAGCAATTAGACGGGAGGTGAGATGGAACTGCGAGGTGAGACCACGCCCACACAGGACACACAGGGACGAGCGATTGGCTGGATGGCGATGGAACTCAGTGAGCACGAGCGCCCATGTAATCCACACAACACACAGGGGCAGCATTAGACGGAGGGAGATTGGAACTGCAGGATGAGACGCGCCCGCCACTGAACCACATGGACAGCACTGTCTGGAGGTAATGGACTTCAGGGCAACATCGCCCCACACGGACACACAGGTGACAGTCATAGGCTGGAGGGAATGAGCTGCAGGGAGGCACCACAGCCCCACAATCAGGACACGACAGGGACAGCATTAGTCTGTAGGAATGGAAGCTTCAGGTGAGCACAAGCGCCCCACACAGGCACACAGTTGACAGCTTAGGTCTTGAGGGAGTGAAACTGCAGGTGATCACCACGCCCCCCACAGGGCCGCATTAGACTGGAGGGAGATGAATCTGCAGTGTGATCACAGCGCCCCCACCAGGACCACAGGTGCCAGCATTAGACTGGTAGGGAGATGAAGTCGTGAGCAGCCGCGCCCCCACGGACACCAGGGGTCACTTAGTCATGAGGGAGAATGTAACCTGCGGTGGAGAACAGCGCCCCAGCACAGGCATCACTAGGGACAGATGGACTTGAGGGGATGAGCTGCAGGTTAGCACAGCGCCCCACACGGGACACCATGGGACGCATTATTCTGGGGGGATATTGAACTGCGTTAGCACATCGCTCCCAACACAGAACACACAGGGGACAGCATTAGCCTGGAGGGATAATGGAGCTGCAGGTGAGAACAGCGCCCCACAACGGACCACAGGTTACAAGCATTAGACTTTGGGAGAATGAACGCAGGTGGAACAGCGCCCCCCAAAGCTTACATCATTAGCTGGAGGGAGATGGAACTGCAGGTGAGAACACGCCCCACCCAGACACGCAGGGGTTCATCATTAGGCTGGACCGAGATGAAGCTGCTGAGACACCGCGCGGGCCCCCAACAGGACCCACAGGTACAGCATCGTCCTGGAGGGCGGAGCTGCAGGGGCATAGAGCCCCCACATTAGCTCCTGTGATGTCACATCCAGGTATCCCATAACACACCCCGTGGATGGTCACATACCGGATACCCCCCCCCCCCACCCCCAAAAAGCACATAACACTCCCTCCTGTGCTGTCACACCTACCGTAGCACATCAACACGCTCCATGTGAATGGTCACATAACAGTGCACATAACACTCCTCCTGTGATGTCCACACTTCCAGGATGGAGTGGGGTGCTCCAATGTGACGAGGGGGACAGGGAGGGCATAACTGTGGGTGCCCGAGCGGAAAGTGCGTGCGTTGTGTCAAGGCAGGTTGCATGGCGGGTTCAGACCCCTGGGGGTGTAAGCCATTGTGCTGCGAAAGCTCCCAACAGGGGGTGATGCAGAACCAGAGAGTGACCCCAATGGGGATGTGCCAGTTGACCTACTGGGTGAGTCCACACTGGAGTGATGTTGCCCATACACGGGATCTGCAGGGCCTACCATGCTCCCCATGCATGGCGGTGTGTGGGTTAGGCAGAGATGTGGACGGTGGGATGATGATGTGCGCTATAACCCAGGCTCCTTCCACGTGTGGGGTATGCTCTGCGCGTACCTACACTCCGGGAAGCAAATATTAGCCCCGCAAGAGTCGAAACTAACATTTTCCAGGAAGGGTAATAATAATCCCGTCTCACCATTTTTGAGGAGTATGACTTTATCCGAGGAAGAGTATGCTAATTTACAGTAATACCAAAATATAACTCCTAGTTGCTATTACATTGTTAATAGCAGATTCCCAAACCCATACCTCCCCACACTGAGCAGGCTGGGGCTGCCGCCAATAATTTATTAAATATTTATTTTAGCGGTGATTATCAGTTTGAGTTGTATTTTTACTAGAGGTGTCATCGGGGCAAATAGTCCATTCCCAGAACAATAAGGCCTTAGAAAAAAATGCACTTGGCGTTCATAACTAGCGAACGATTGTATTCTGGCCCGCTGAATAAAAGTGGGCTACTTACTAATGCACAAAGTGTTTTTTGGGTTCAGGGAGGATTTGCGTCACATAGATGAGTTCAAACAAGTTGGTTTTTTTGGGAAACCACAGCCGTAGGGGATTTTAGGGTATTTATTTTTTATTTACCTTACTTGAACTGCTTGGATCACTGGACAAAGCACTGAGAACCTCGGTGTCCCGCATCCTTTCATAGATTGTAAGCTCTTGTGACCATTGATACAAGCGCTTGCCATCTCCTTGTGTCCCTTCCTCCGTTATAGATTGTAAGCTATTGCGACCATTGTACAGCGCCTGCCATTCTCCTGTGTCCCTTACTCCTTATAGATTGTAGCTCCTTGGACCATTGTACAAGCGATGGTTGTCATCTATGTGTCTTCCTCATTATTAGATTGTTAAGCTCTTGGTTGGACCATCGGTACAAGCGCTTGTCATCTCCTGTGTTCCCTCATTCTCATAGATTGTAAGCTATTGTGACCATTGTACAAGTGCTGTCATCTCGTGTATGTCCCTCCTTCCTCATTAGATGGTAGCCTTGTGACCATGTACAAGCTGCGTCATCTCTTGGGTCCCTCTCCTAATAGATTGTAAGCTCTTGTGACCATTGTACAAAGTGCTGTTCATCTCCTGTGTCCCATCCTTTTCTCATAGATTGTACAGCTCTTGTGGAAATTGTACAAGTGATGTCATCTCTTGTGGTCACCTCCTCCTGATAGATTTGTAAGATCTTTGTGACCATGTTTCAAGCACCAATAACCTCCTGTGTCCTTCCTCCGCCCTCATAGTGGAAGCTATTGTGACCCATTTGTACAAGCACCATGCTAAATCCGCTGTGTCCACTCCTCCATAGATTTGTAAGCTCTTGGGCCATTGTAGAAGGACTGTCATTCTGTGACCTCCTATCATAGATTGTAAAGCTCTTGTGACAATTTGTACAAGCATGTCATTCTCCGTGCCCCCTCCTCATAGATTGAAGATCTGGCGGACCATTGTTACAAGCACTGTACCCTCCTGTGTCCAATGCTGGGGTTGTGTGGTCCACCATGAATATAACCCAATAATAACTATTTGTACTTGATGAATACATTCTTATACCAGGCTCAGGTAAGTCTGCTAGTGCGCATGTGCAGCTGGATATATTAGAACAAGAGACGGCGTCAGCGCATGGCGAGGAGGAGAGAGGACCCCTGTAAAAGGTCACATGTCCTGTCCTCCTGCATGTGCCTGTGCCCTCAGGGTAATGGATACCCCTACTGCTCCCTTATGCAATATCAAACGACACAGCATGCACGCAGGAGAAGACGTGTGAATGCCTCGTGCTGGACTATGGGGCGTGGCTCCGAGCTCCTTTCGCGGGGGGAGAGAGCAGATACATATCGTGACAGTGTAGAGGGCAGTGGGCAGGGCAAGTGGACTGCTCTCTGTATGAGCTCGTGCCCGCTCTGTCCTACACAGAAGATGTCACATCGCTACTATTCTAGAGCCAGGATCAGCAGCTTACACAATTACCACACCAAGCGGTACTATTATACGCTGCGTGGTTATTTGGTGAGAGAAATCGCCCTCTGCATGCTTGTAATAGAGGCTATGTGTAAGAGGGTTATTGCGATCTCTGGGCCCCCGGAGATACTTCTGAACAGCAACAGCCAGGAGCTTGTACCGCAAGGCAGCGGCCTCTAGGTATTCGGCTACCACTGGGGATCGTCTCAGCCTCACATCGCCGCCCATCATTTGGTCCCCGGAGTTCCTGGTCGTGAGTATTCGCGCCTCATCGGGGACTTTAGGCTGCGCCTATACATGGCTGCACCATCTGCTCGGAGGATCCTGCTTCTATCGGCGCACTTTCCGGCCGCCATTTTTGGGGTCCCTGGGATTTAAAAGCCTGGGTTGTCTCCATATCTGACGATTGCCGGTCACACCCCCCCCTCCGCAATTTTCGGGGGAAGGAGTAAAAATCAAGTAGATCAAAAACGGGAGAGGAGCAGACAGAACGGGATACGGCGCGGAATGAAGGGAGAAAAGTTCGGGGCGCAAGATATCCGCACCCACGCCGTTGGATTTGACGACCAGCAGGGTCTAATGAGGTCCGCTTGCCACGACAGGGAGTTCACCAGCTCTCCGGTCTGACCGCTGCCCGGCGCGGGAGTTCATGTAGGACGGCAGGGCGTCGTAGGAGGAATGGACGGGGTGAGATGCGGTCGAGGCGCAAGGCCCATGCTCCTCTCCTTATTTATGCAACCCATGCAGCGTGAGGATCTCGGTTTGGTTTTGGGCTGTTTTCTGGGCTATGTTCCTCGGGGGGTTCCAGCGCGGGAGCTCCAAGGAGGGGAAAGCAAGCCTCACGCTTCCATGGCCAAAAACAACGCCCCCGTGTTAAGCATTTATGTCAAAATAAGGCGCACAGGAATAATGAGTAGCCTTATGCCTTGCAGCGTGGGGGGGTCCCTGGGTCAAATACCACCCAGGTAAACATGCAAATGAGTTTGTAGTCCCTCTGTGTTGAGGGGTTTCATCCGGGTACTCCGGTTTCCTCCACAATCCAAAAATATTACTCTTAGGTAGATTAAGATTGTTGAGCCCATGGGGACAGGGACCAATTTGACATGCTTTGTGCAGAGCTGTTCGGAATCTGTGTGAGCTATATAAAGACTTATGATTATTTAAAACAGAACTAATAATCCTGTCCTGCACCTGACAATGCCAATTTATGGGAGTCACCCAAAAATATACACCGTATATATTGAGTTAAGCGGTGTTTGATAGCACAACTTTTGTGCTAAAAATTCAAGCACCAGGACTGAACTCTGGATACCAAGAGTAAACTTATCTACTCACCATGAGCCGGCATGAAGACAGAAGAGAGGGCGGCCACGGAGAAGCTGATGCGGACCTGCAGCAGGATGATGAAAGAGGAGCTCCGCTGGGCCCGTCGGTAATGTGTGAGAGTAGTAAGTTTATTAAGTTATTTTCCCGGCCAATACAGGGCATGGCAAGGTATTAGAACCTGAAGGGGAGACTGGCAGGCTATATACTCGAAGGCGGAGATCGGGCAGGCTATATTGACTTGACAAGGGTTGGACGACTGGCAGGCGATATACTGAAGGGAAGACTTGGCCGGCTAAAAAACTAAAGGGGACTGGCCGGCTATAAATGAAGGGGACTGGCAGGGCTAGAATACTGAAGGGGACTGGAAGGCTTAAACTGAACGGGGACTGGAAGGCTATATTACTGAAGGGGGATGGCAGCTATATACTGGGAGGCTGTGACCAAGCATTTCCCACCCTCAGCTTATACTGAAGTCAATAGGTTTTCCGTTTTTGGTGGTAAAACTAGGTACCTCAGCTTAAACTCGGGTCAGCTTATACTCAAGTATATACGGTATATTAGGGGAATTTTTATGGCCACAGGGGCTAGACAGCAGAAAAATAAAGACAAAAAGAGATATGCTGATGTTTAAGCATAAACATACAGTCTAAAGCAGGGGTCAGGAACCTTTTTGGCTGAGAGAGCCATAAGCGGCAAATATTTAAAAACGATATCTGCGAGAGCCATACAATATGTTTAAAAGGGACAATGACAGAACAATGCTCCAGTAATCATGAGGACAAAACAAGGAGCTAGGTGTTTACTCCCTGCTGGGTACTAGCACAAACTGTGGAGAACAAATCATGGTAATTCCCTTTAAAAAAATAAAAAATAGATAAATTTACATCGCGCTTTGTGATGACGGACATCTCGCCAGCACTCTTCCTTTCTTCTGCGCACGCCTGATAAGATGCATCTCTTCAAGGTGGGAAGAATAGCAAGCCAGATCCACGTCCATTAAAAAGAAGAAGCTGAGTCAATGAAAAGAGTTGTCAAGAATCACAAGCATCTGAATGGAAATAGCTAGTGGAATGTTCTGTTTACAGGGAAATACCATGTTTTGTCCAGTGGGTGGTGGCTAGCACCAGCGGGAAGGTGAAACACTGGTACGCCAAGAGCATCAGCTGCTGCAGTGTTATATACAGGTGACACATAACACGCGCTCCTGTGATGTCACATATAGGTAACAGATAACACGCGCTCCTGTGATGTCACACACAGGTAACAGATAACACGCGCTCCTGTGATGTCACATACAGGTAACACATAACACGCGCTCCTGTGATGTCACATAAAGGTAACACATAGCACGCGCTCCTGTGATGTCACACACAGGTAACAGATAACACGCTCTCCTGTGATGTCACATACAGGTAACAGATAACACGCGCTCCTGTGATGTCACATACAGGTAACAGATAACATGCGCTCCTGTGATGTCACATACAGGTAACACATAACACGCGCTCCTGTGATGTCACACACAGGTAACACATAACACGCGCTCCTGTGATGTCACATACAGGTAACAGATAACACGCGCTCCTGTGATGTCACATACAGGTAACAGATAACACGCGCTCCTGTGATGTCACATACAGGTAACAGCAGAGGTCGCACTAACATTTTTCCAGAAGGGTAATAATACTCCTCTCACCATTTTTGAGGAGTATTTTTATCCGAGGAAGAGTATGGAATTTCCAGTAATACAAATATATAACTCCTAGTTGTATACATTGTTAATAGCAGTCCCAAACCCCCTACCTCCCCACACTGAGCAGGCTGGGGCTGCCGCCACTAAATTTATTAAATATTTATTTTTGGGGTGTTGAGTTTATTTTTTACTAGAGTGTATCGGGCAATAGTCCTTCCCAAAAACATAAGCCTTCTAAACAATGCACTTGCGTTCAATAACTAGCAAGATGTATTTGGCCGCGATAAAGTTGCTACTTACTAAGCACAAGTGTTTTGGTTCGGGGAGGATTTTGTTCAATAGAATGAGTTTCAAAACAATGTGAACACAGCCTTAGGGTATTTAGGGTATTTATTTATTTTATACCTTACTTGAAATGCCTGGATCATTGGACAAGCACTGTCACCTCCTGTGTCCCCGCCTCCTTCTCATAGATTGTAAGCTCTTGTGACCATTGTACAAGCGCTGCCATCTCCTGTGTCCCTTCCTCCTTATAGATTGTAAGCTCTTGTGACCATTGTACAAGCGCTGTCATCTCCTGTGTCCCTTCCTCATTATAGATTGTAAGCTCTTGTGACCATTGTACAAGCGCTGTCATCTCCTGTGTTCCCTCCTTCTCATAGATTGTAAGCTCTTGTGACCATTGTACAAGTGCTGTCATCTCTTGTGTCCCCTCCTCCTCATAGATTGTAAGCTCTTGTGACCATTGTACAAGTGCTGTCATCTCCTGTGTCCCCTCCTTCTCATAGATTGTAAGCTCTTGTGACCATTGTACAAGTGCTGTCATCTCTTGTGTCCCCTCCTCCTCATAGATTGTAAGCTCTTGTGACCATTGTTCAAGCACCATCACCTCCTGTGTCCCCTCCTTCTCATAGATTGTAAGCTCTTGTGACCATTGTACAAGTGCTGTCATCTCTTGTGTCCCCTCCTCCTCATAGATTGTAAGCTCTTGTGACCATTGTTCAAGCACCATCACCTCCTGTGTCCTCCTCCGCCTCATAGATTGTAAGCTCTTGTGACCATTGTACAAGCACCATCACCTCCTGTGTCCTCCTCCTCATAGATTGTAAGCTCTTGTGGCCATTGTATAAGGACTGTCATCTCTTGTGCCCTCCTCCTCATAGATTGTAAGCTCTTGTGACCATTGTACAAGCACTGTCATCTCCTGTGCCCCCCTCCTCATAGATTGTAAGCTCTGGGGACCATTGTACAAGCACTGTCCCCTCCTGTGTCCCATGCGGTCCACCCATGCATAGAACCTCAATCATAACTATTTTGTACTTGATTGAATACATCTTATATCAGGCTCAGGTAAGTCTGCTAGTGCGCATGTGCAGCTGTATATATTAGAACTAGAGACGGGTCAGGAGGGGAGGAGGAGTAGAGACCCCTGTAAAGGTCACATGTCCTGTCCTCCTGCCTGTGCCTTGCCCTCAGTGTAATGTGATACCCCTACTGCTCCCTATATGCAATATCACACAGACACAGAGCAGCAGGAGAAGACTGTGACTGCTCCGTGCTGAGGGGGCGTGGCCCGAGCTCCTCTTCTGCGGGGGAGGAGCAGATACATCTCTGCAGTGTAGTAGGGCAGTGTGCAGGGCACGTGACTGCTCTCTGTCTGAGCTCCGCTGCCCGCTCTGTCCTTACACAGAGCTGCACATCGCTACTACCTAGAGCCAGACAGTGGTAAAACAATTAAATTGCCAAGCGTATTTATACTCTTGGTGGTGTTTTTGGAGAGTAAATCAGCCTCTGCATGCGTCATAGACGCTTGTAGAGGCGTTATTGCGATCTCTGCCTGAAGTAATAATCAAATAAAAACATGAAAAGAGTGAAAAATCACAAAATAAAAACAACAAAAAAAATATGAAATTTTCACATCGGAAAAAAGTGATCAAAAAGTAACATTTACCGCAACATAATACCAAGAAAATGTACAGCTTGTCCCGCAAAAAATGTTGTACTCGTTATTATACACTGAAAAGATTATAGGCAGCACCACCAAATACCCAATATGCACAATGTAAATTAATGAGCCCATGTATAGCAGTAAATAGTACAATATGTGCCTCTATTTAGAAGTCATAAGACAAAAGCAAAGATCAGAACCAAAACATACATATCTAATTTTTTGCTTTTGTTTTTCCAAAAGAAAAATTTACAGTTTCACAAGTACCTTGAGTATCTCCCTGCAGCAGTACTTACAGCTTTAGCAGGTCCAGATGGGACTTCCTCTTTGATATGGACCTTTTCCTGGTTTCTGGTTCAGAAGTGCATGGCCCAGCAAGATCAAAAAGTCTCTGTGGACTGCTAAGTATCTGGAGGACGAGAAAAAAAATAATCCGATGTAAAGCAAAGATCCTGTAGGAGTCTAATGGTATGTAATTCAGGCACAGCACATAGAAGCTACACACTGACACTGCACACACACACAGTACAATACATGTCACACACTGACACTGCACACACACACACACACACACACACACAGTACAATACATGTCACACACTGACACTGCACACACACACACAGTACAATACATGTCACACACGACACTGCACACACACACACAGTACAATACATGTCACACACCACACTGCACACACACACAGTACAATACATGTCACACACCACACTGCACACACACACAGTACAATACATGTCACACACGGACACTGCACACACACACAGCACAATACACACTGACAGTTACTTCTACACACTTACATCTTCTGAATAGATCCCAAATCCCCCAGGATATCAGTGCAGGGGTCTGTACAGAGGCTGCACAGGAAGCTCAGTGTCTGCTCTCTGAGCTGGATGGCAGACATGAGCTGCAGCCCCTCCCCCCTCCTCACACAGTCGGATGCTGCTGCAGAAGGGGGTGAGGGACAGCTCCAGCAGCGCGAGGCTCAATCCCGGCAGACCTCGTGGTCATGTGACTGGAGCAACAACGGTATGTACACAATTACTGGCTCCGGTCACATGACCATCCTTCGGGCGTAAGTGTCTGCCGGGACTGAGGGAGGAGAGAAGCCCCAAGCTCATATATACACTCGGGGCTTTTTTAAATGAGTAGATTTTTTGAACGTGATCTATGGATGCGGCCCTGGCCGCGAGCCAGATGCGGCCATCAAAAGAGCCACATCTGGCTCGCGAGCCATAGGTTCCCAACCCCTGGTCTAAAGTCTCAAAACTAGCTTCAACACAGGAAGAGCTGGTCAAACTGAGAAGAAATCTGAGAGACTACCTGGATGACAGAGCAGCTAAACGCTTCCTCTACCTAAAACAAATGACTTACGCACATGGCAAAAAAGGGGGCAGCTTTAAGTCCTCACTCATTAAGAAACACAAAGAGAAAGCGTACGTAGCAACAGTTAAAAGAGACAGAGGCACTCTATACACCTGGGACTGCAGAAGCTTTTCACTCCTTTTTTTGGAAGCTCTGTGCAGCGCTGCATAATCTGTGTGCGCTATATATATAAATAACGGAACTTACAAAGTGAATCAGAGGTCAGAACTACTTCAGTAGAAGCGTCGGAGGAGTTTCTGAATAGACTGCACTGCATAACACAGCAAGAAGCACACTCATTAATGGCTCCTGTTATCACAAATGAACTCAATAGTGCTAAGCTTCTCGCCCAGCAAAAGCCCAGGCCCTGATGGCTTTCCCCAACAGTACTATAAAAATACATGGACATCTTACTCCCCCACCTGAGGGTGATGCCACATGTGGCATTTTTAGACCGTTTGTAAGCATGAGTTTTCAGTCCGATAAAAAACGCATTCGTTTTAAAAAGTCAACTTTAGCAAATCAAACTGTTAAATATCACAGTACCATGGGAACAATTATCCCAGACCACATCAAAAACAGCCTTTTAAAGTACACAATCTAGAGCCGTGAAATGCCTGGTGGTTCAGATCCAGGGACTCACGACAGACCATTACAAACTAAACTACTCCCCTCTTTTTGGTAAAATTGAGAAGCTACTCAAGACATACGATCTCCCACTAACTTCATGCATGGGACGGAATAATCTATTAAAAACCTACATACTGCCAAAAGTACTATATGTCATGCAAATGACATTACTATTGCTTTACCAGCTATCTTCTTCATCAAATTGAAATCCATTTTTTTTTAAATTCCTGTGGAAGCAAAAAAAGGACCAAGATTAGCCCACTCTTTGTTAACTAAGACGGCAACAGATGGAGGCATGGGGCTACAGATATTTTCGACATATATTTTGCACATATGGAAAGAAAAAGCGGTTGTGTATATAGACAAAAAAATCTTTATTGACAAAAAACGGGCACAGATTAAAAGCACTTAAAGGGAACCTGTCACCAGAAGACCCATTTTTAGCGCTCCCCCAGTCCCCACAGAGCATAGTACATACACTGCCAAAGTGTTTTTGTATTAAAAATTGGTTTTTGACAAAAAACGGGCACAGATTAAAAGCACTTAAAGGGAACTTGTCACCAGGAGACCCATTTTTAGCGCTCCCCCAGTCCCCACAGAGCATAGTACATACACTGCCAAAGTGTTTTTGTATTAAAAATTGTTTTTTCAGAAAAAAAGCTATGTTATATTGTACCTTTCATTAGCATCTGCTGTGTGACTAGGCAGTTGCCAATTGGGAGGGGCTGGAAAGGAGCAGTTCCCCCCCACCCTTGCGCGTGGGCTGGCAAAGGAGCAGTCCCCCCCACCTGTGGGATTATCAGCTTATCCATGGGACCTTTTCAAATATATTAGAAAACCCATCACTGGACTAGCGACGCCCCCTACTCCTGCTACAGCTCAAATCCGAGTGTGGGTAGTTATTCATATATTTGAAAAAAGGTAACATGTTTCCCAAGGGTGGGGGAATGCTCCTTTCCAGCACTCCTATTGGGCAACTGCCTAGTCACACAGCAGATGCTAATGAAAGGTACAATATAACATATCTTTTTTTCTGTAAAACAATTTTTAATACAAAAACACTTTGGCAGTGTATGACCTATGCTCTGTGGGACGGGGGAGCGCTAAAATTGCCTCTCCTGGTGACAGGTTCCCTTAAAAACCAAACCGGGTATACAATCAAGAGATTTCCACTAATTCGGTGTCTACTTAGTTTCAGATACTGAACACCTTGGTTCTGGGAGGAGTCCTCGGTTTAATGTTGGGGATGGATACCTTTGGGCCTAGGACCTTGGTCCCTTGAGATTTCACCACAACCTGTATCCAGCTTCTGGGACGTTGGCTTCCCTGCCATTCGGGAACAATCAACATCTGTGTGCCCACCTTCTCCCCTTATTTTGTCTTATTTTATTTTGCTTTCTACCTAGTTATTATCCCATATCTGCAATCGGCGTATCTTGATCCTGAGTTCTCTCAATGTATATATGTTCTTTGTCGAGGATTATTACACCTTATCTATTCCCATTATGTTTTATCTGTACTTATTATTGGTCGAATTCCCCCCGCTGCATCTGATGTGACACAGTCATGCGCGCCTTCTCTACAGACTTGTACTATTTTCCCATATAGCTCTTGACATTTCTCTTTGATGATGGATCCTGTAACACTGACACTTTTATAGCGGCCGTTACAGTGTTTGCGTCTCTCACCGTTTTTTATTATCATATATGACACTTTATATGCACCGTCATATTTGAATCGTTCATTTTCATTGACATTCCCGATAATTTCATCTTTTCAGAGCACTTGTCACTTTAGACTCCTAGAGGCGCCCGCTTTATGCGCTTATTTGTGCTGCGTGTTTCGTGTCTTTCACTGAGCATGGACACTTTTATTGCATATATGTTAATTGTACCATGTTTTTATTCAATATTTATTTTTTATTTTATATTATTTTTTTCATTTATTTTTTTCTTTGCACTAGGGTGTATATATTTTTTTAAATCAGTTCTCAATGTGGTGTGTCCGTCGCAATTGTGTGACTTACTGCACACAAAGTGTAACAGTGATTGGAACGGGGTTCAGTATGATTGTCCAGCGAATGAGTCGCCAAGAGGAAAAGAAAGGAAAGGCAGTCCAATATTCCTTGTAGTAAAGGAAAAATCCGTAGGTTTTTCCTCTGCCTTCTACATCATTTGGACATATAAATCTAGGTAAATGTCAAGGTATAGCCAGTGAAACACAGTACCCTTGGTAAGGTGGGAATGAGGTTATAAAAGCCCTCACGTCTCAAGCAGATCCTTCTTGTGAGCGGTTGGTTAGTCGCTCGCGGGACGCAGCGAGCAGCTGTGTGGTCTCTTTTCCTTCCGGCTCAGAAACCGAGCGACCGCTCTTTTTCGTTCCACTCGATCCAGAAACGTGTATATAGAACAAAATACAAGCAATAGGTAGACAGCTTTTTGAAGACAGTAATACTTAATTTTTTATACTCACAATGATGATTAAAAAGGCCTTAAGTAACCAACTTTAAAAAAGCATTCTCATGCACATTCGGCAGTAGGTTGCCCGAACTCGAGTTTCGCCAATTGCGCTTCTTCAGGGAGCCGCCGTGCATGATAAATGGATTTTTATAGCTTAATGTGCCAACATGCTCATTTGTAAAAGGAAACAGCTGTGTTCCACAAACGATGTCAACTGGATACAAGTAACCATTAAAGTGTCAGTGCAGAGTGCATGGCTTATAAAATAAACAATTACAAAAATTACAATATAAAAATACAAAAGTACAAAATTACAAGGAACATCAAGATTAATAAATACGTGAACAATAGGCATATGACATTCTTTGCTCCAATAACCTAAGCCAGTGATTTTTTCAACCTTTTTTGAGCCGCGGGCCACTTTTATACTTAGAAATCCTGGGGCACACCACCAACCAAAATAGCCAAATGACACAATTAAACAGTCATAAAAGGCCTCCTCTTTACTAATAAAAGCCCCTAGCTGCCTCCCTTTACATAAAAAAAGCCCTGGCGGCCCTCCCTTCTATAAAAAGCCCCCTGGCGGCCTCCCTTTAAATAAAAGCCCCTGCGCCTCCTTTACTATACAAAAGCCCCCTGCGTGCCTCCCCTTTACTATAAAAAGCCACCTAGCTGCCTCCCCTTTACTAATAAAAAGCCCCTAGCTTGCCTCCCTTTACATAATAAAAAGCCCCTAGCGCCTCCCTTACTAACTTTAAAAAGCCCCTGGCGGCCTCCCTGTACTAATAAAAGCCCCTGGCGGCCTCCCTTTACTAATAAAAGCCCCTGGCGGCCTCCCTTTACTAATAAAAAGCGCCCGCTAGCCTCCTCCTTGACTAGAAAAAAGCCCTAGCTGCCTCCCTTCCTTTACTAATAAAAAAGCCCCTAGCAGCCTCCCTTTACTAATTAAAAAGACCCTTGCTGCCTCTCCCTTTACTAATAAAAAGCCCCTGCGCCTCCTCTTACAATAAAAAAAGCGCCCTGCGGCCTCCCTTTACTAGTAAAAAAAGCCCTGGAGCTGCGTCTCCCTTTACTATAATAAAAAGCCCTAGCTGCCTCCTTCCTTTACTAAATAAAAAGCCCCTAGCTGCCTCCCTTTACTAATAAAAACCCTAGATGCCTCCCTTACTAATAAAAAGGCCCTAGCTGCCTCCCTTTACTAATAAAAAGCCCCTAGATGCCTCCTTTACTATAAAAAGCCCTAGCTGCCTCCCTTTACTAATTAAAAGGCCCTAGCTGCCTCCTTTACTAATAAAAAAGGCCCTGAGGCCTCCCTTACTAATAAAAAGGCCCTAGCTGCCTCCCTTTACTAATAAAAGACAGCGCCTGCCCTCTTACAAATAAAAAGCCCAGTGCCTCCCTTTACTAATAAAAAGCCCCTGGCGGCATCCCTCTAATAAAAAGGCCCTAGCGGCCTCCTATACTATACCTATACTACTAAATGCCCCTAGCTGCCTCCCTTTACTAATAAAAAAGCCCCCTTATCGCGCCTCACTCTTACATAATAAAAGCCCCTAGCTGCCCCCTTTCAACTAAAAGCCCTATAGCTCCTCCTTTACTAAATAAAAGCCCGTAGCTGCCTCCCTTTACTAATAAAAAAGCCCCTAGAGGCCTCTCTTACTAATAAAAGCCCTAGAGCCCCCCCCCTTTAATTAAAAAGGGCCCTAGCGGCCTCCCTTTAAAATTAAATAAGAGCCCGTAAGCGGCCTCCCTTACAAATTAAGAGCCCGTAGCGGCCTCTCTTTACTAGTTTAAAAGGCCCTAGAGCCCCCCCCTTTACTAATTAAAAGGCCCTAAAGCCCCCCCTCTTTACTAATTAAAAGGCCCTAGAGGCCCCCCTTTACTAACTAAAAGGACCCAAGGCCACCTTTTACTATTAATAAAAACTAGAGGCCCCCCTTTGTCCCCCATTCCTTTACTATTAAAGGCCCTAGAGGCCCCCTTACAATAAAAAGCCAGCCATCCCGTTACTAATAAAAAAAAAGACCCTAGCTGCTTCCCCTATACAAATAATAACCTTATACTTACCCTTGATGTCTTCTTCCGGTACCTTCACTCCTAATGGCGATCCGCTCACCTTCTGTAGCTCCTCACGCCGCGCGCCTCTGGTCACGTGACTTACGCGACCTACGTCAGGTCGCGTCATCCACGTGACATGGGCCGCACGGTTACAGGAGCTACAGAAGACGGCGTGATCGCCGACGCGGACTTGGAGGTAAGTATTGGGTAGAAAACAACGGGGGGCGCGGCGGCACAGCTCGACACCTGGGCAGCACTAGCTTCGGGCCAACTTTCCCGCCGAGCGCACACGGTTGAAAATCCACTGCTATTAAGCCAGTAAGCAAGTTTTAATAGACGACTTATGGCTGTGATAGAGCTCATAAGAGGAAAGGTTTTAGTAGGAGAACATTTAATTTCGAACTCGGCATTTTAGCCGTATGGGGAGGTAGTCGTGTTTTTCAACTGGAACATCCAAAATGATTCTCGTTGATAATCTTTTTCTCTGTGTCTTCACATCTCCAATGGGGGGATATGGTTCTTGCTAGAAGGAATACCTTAGGGATTGTTGATATACTTCAAAAAGTGGCAGATAGAAAATGGTCTCAGTTTTACCTTTTTTAATTTTCTAAGGTGCTCCCCTATTCGTGTTTTTTTGTTTTCTTTACCGTTTCTTTATCTCTTTGACTCATATTTTAAACCGCGCGGACAAAAATAATCATGTAATGACTTAGTTGAGTCTCACAAGTAGGAATGTTTTATATAAATACTTTTCAGTTATCAGAAGACTGGAAACAAGTTATGTGTGCCCCCCTTTGTGTCTTGTATTTTAACCTATACTTTACATGCTTTGCAATCTTAACAGTTATAGAAACCTGTATTCGATTTCTCTAGGTAAACGTGAATTTATATTGAGACTAAACTGTGACAATGTGATCGTCTGTAATTTTTGTACTACGGTGGTGAATGACTCTTGGTTTCATCTAACGTGTCCTATAATCGGATCGTGCCGTTAGCAGTATACCAGTGTTATTTTATGATGCATACTTCTTATCTTGTGTGAATCCCCTGTAATGACTTGGTGAGTGAAGGAGGATGGGTCTTATTCTGATGTCTTCTCATTTGCTTTCTATAGAGCTGTATATCTTTTTCCACTTTTGGTTAAGGTATAGTGGATCTTCGCAGAATTTCTATTTCTTTTAAAGGACTTTATCTATCATTCCTCACTAACATGTGACGTTTGACGTGTCCAACATAATCTATCTCTCAAGAGGACATAGTTGAGACCTTATAATCTTTTTCTTTAGTGCAGTGTCCTTTTTAATGTCTTTTGAATGCCTTTGGTGAAAATGTTTTTTTTAACCAAGGGGTAACTATTTCGGGTATACGGGGAAAAGCTAAATGTTAAAATGCAACGTTAATATGTGCAGCTTTTGCCCATGCTTTGTCCTTCTTTGAATGGTTTGTGGTTTTTTTGTATATATTTTTCCTATATAGTTCTAGATCTAAAAAGCAAAATAATTAGTCAGAAGCTAAACTATGGGTGAATAGAAGATAATCATCGTATTAATGTCCAATATAAATTCTTCTAGAGGCATGCTTGTGTGCCTTGCCATAAAAATAACGATATCATCTATATACCATTGTACGTAGTTTAAGGGATTTCACCTAAAGGTTTTTAAAAGGAATCTGTCCTCACAGGGTGGCCATGTATAGTTAGCCATTAGCAGCGGCAAATTTTAGCCCGCCATTGCCGTTCACATTATGTCTGGAGGGAAAAAACTTTTCATCAAACCAAACAAGACATTTTTTGTATAGAATCCAAATTTCAATCGCAGGGTCCATCAACAAAGCATTTTTGCCTCTTCTGGAACTTTAATTGTCTTGTTCAGAAGCAATTCATAGCCGTGGTATTCCGTGCTGATGTGTTGGTAGAGACAGTTTTAAGTAGGAAGAGGGGGTGGGAAAGAGTGGAGGCAAACCGTCCCACAGGTACATATAAAATCGAGTTTCCCTATCAGTCGAACTGATATTAGAGATGAGCGAACATAGCCCATGGATCTGCAAACTCTCTCCGTGCTGACGAGTATTTCTCCGTGCTGAGATTAATGTGCAAGAGACCCCGTTGGTGCCTTTTTCGATCGGCAGATCTCAGTACTAGACAACTCACCAGGGACCAGGACGACTCGCGAACTCGCAACCCAAGTGACGTGGGGGACGCCTCTGACACGTAGCAGAGGTGCCCACCTTCTTCCCCAGACCACCGGTTTTTGCCCTGGAAGACAAGACACCAGCTAGGCCTGTGACTCTCTGCTGCTGGATGCAAAACAGTAGGATAGCTCTGCCTTCAGCGCTAGGCTGCATAGTTAGAATTAGGTCAGAGATATTCGTCCAAAGAACCCAGAACGCTGTAGCAAATGGAAAGTATACCGTTTTGTTTTTTATGCGTGACAATGTGAGAGAAATAGCAGGGACGCCATCACCCTAGGTAGGGGACTTCTGTGACACACATCCACCTCAAGAACGTGGACCTTAATTAAGGATTAGATTCCAATAGCAGGACGAGTGGCTTGCCAGTTTCTTAGGTGTAGGTTGTACCCCTTGTATCTTTTATAATCAGCCTGATCTCCGAGCTGCATATAGTGTCTCTGTACTGGTGTAGTCCCTAGGGAAGTCAAACGCTCTGTGGACTCAGGGTATAAGCTTAGCTTGATTCTTCATTAGGTTACTGTGGATGGGGTATTCTCAAGACGCTCCTTACTACATAACGTTAATTTTTTTTACTTGGGCGAGAACAATTGGGGATAGTGAGGGGACTTGCCGCACCGTACATGTGTTTCTGTGTCGCATTAGTGAACCCACATATCCACCTCAAGACCAAGTGGGTAAGAAATTTATTTTAGGGCACGGGTTTGAATTTCAAATAGGCACAGTCTGCCATTTCACTTTTTTGTTTTAGCTTTATTTTTTCATGATACAGCTTTGTCACCGCACTCTTGCGAAAGTATGTGCTTTAATACTTGGCTACGAAAAATAGCCATCATAGGAGAATCTACAAAAACGTCTTACTTACGCCATACGTCAGTACTTGTTATACTATATTTGATTTTCTGGTTGATCTGCTGGTGGCTGTAGTCTGTGCGAGCTGCATCTACTAGCAAATTGTGAGCAATTTGTAGTGAAGAACTTACGACCCACTGGTTTTGCCTTAGTGACGCACATATCCATCGCAAGACCGAAGTGGTAAAATTTATTAGGGCCCTCGGTGGGTTGATGTTCAATTAGGCACAGATCTTGCCTTTCCTTTTTATATTTACCTTTATTTTTTCAGATTACTCAGCCGTCAGTCTCCATCTGGCATTAGTAGTTTTGTGCTTAATACTTGGACTAGAAAATAGCCTAGGAGATCACAAAAAACGTGACTTCTACTTAACGCCTACAGTAGCGTTATATAATTTGACTTTCTGGTGTTATCTGCTGGGGCTGTAGTCTGAGCTTGCATCTTACTAGCAAAATTGTGAGGCAATTTGTAGTGAGACTTGCGAACCACTGTGTTTTGGCGCTTAGTGGACGCCACATATCCTCGCAAAAGACCATTGGAGCAAGTGGGAAAAATTTATTAGGGCCCGGGTATGGTTGTATTTCATTAGGCACATCTGGTACTGTGCAATTTCCTTTTTTATTTACCTTATTTTTATTTCTTACTTTACTCAGCGTCATCTTCAATCTGCATAGTAGTGTGCTTTAATACTTGGCTAGAAAATAGCCATAGTGAGAATTGCCACACGTACTTACTTATACGCTACAAGTAGCGTTAATATATGTATGTGATTTCTGGTTTGATCTACTGTGGCCTGTAGTTGTGGCTGCAGTGCCTACTAAGCAAATGATGTGGCAGCAATTTTGTAGTGAGACTTGGCGACCACTGTGTTTTGACCCTAGTACGCACATATCCACGCAAAGACCGAAGTTGGGGAAGAATTTATTAGGCCGGGGTTGTATTTCAATTACGGCACAGTCTGCCATTTCCTTTGTTATTATCCTTATTTTTTTCATTACTCAGCGTCCATCTCATCTGGACATAGTAGTATGCTTTATACTTGGCTAGAAAATAGCCATGGAGAATCCAAACGTCTACTTACGTCCTACAAGTAGCGTTATATATATTTTGATTTCTGGTTGAGCTGCTGGTGCTTGTAGTTGCTGCAGTTGCATCTTTACTAGCAAATGTGAGCAATTTGTAGTAGACTGCGACCACTGTGTTTTTGCGCTTAGTGACGCCATATCCATCGCAAAGACCCGAAAGTGGGATAAATTTATTAGGGCCCGGGGGTTGTATTTCAATGACACAGACGCAATTTTCCTTTTTTATTTTACCTTTATTTTTTTCATCTCAAGACTATACTCCGTCATCCATTGGCACTAGTAGCAGGTGCTTTCATACTTGCTAGAGGAAAAAATAGCCATAGGAGAATGCCAAACGTATTACTACGCCTACAGTAGCGTGTATATATATTTGATTTCTGGTTGGATTGTGGTGGCTGTAGTTCTGTAGTTGCTGCAGTGCATCTATAGAAAATTGTGAGCAATTTGTAGTGAGACTTGCGACACTGGGTTTTGAAGCTTAGTGACGCAACAGACACCATCGCCAAAAGACCAAGTGGGAAAATTTCTTAGGGCCCGGGGGGTGTGTATTTCAAGTTAGGGCACAGGTCTGCATTACCTTTTTATTTACACTTATTCTTTTTCATACTCAGCGTCAGTTCATCTGGCATAGCAGTGTGCATTCGATCACTTTGGCTCGAAAATAGGCCCACATATGCACAAATTAGTGTTTGAACCTCGCGGTGTACATCTATAGAGAAACTAACACAATTTTTCAAGATAGCATCGTTTGGTTTTAAACACTAAGAAACACAAAATAAAACAAAACAAAAAAAACAAAAAACAAGTTTAAAAAAAAAAACAAAAGTGTATAACTCTCATTTCAAAATGTTTAACCGAGGGGCTCTAGGAGGTAAGAGGACCGAGGGCGGAACGTTGGTGATCCGGGGACCGATGGAAGCGTCAACTCGTGACCAGGAGTCAGGGCCGTGTATCCGGGGGCGGGGTCTGCTGAGACCCACCACCTTGCACTATGATGCGGTGAGCAGCGCGGGAAACGGCCCGCAGATGCTACACTACCTAGGTCATGGTTGTGACGTTCACTGGGACTCGATGGGTAAGAGCAGATTGTTGAAGGCCAGAAACAGTAGGGCAAACAGGTGAAATGGCTTTATGGATTGCCGCACAATGCTTCGAACATTGTCCACCCGTCAGTCTTCCACGCCAAGTCACATCCCATGGCTCCGACTGAAAATAGGCACTCCTCGGACAGCTCCTGCCACCTCAGCCTCCTCCCCCCCAGTCTGCTCCCTCCCAGCAAAATTTGCCATTTGAACCGGCATACTCGCGCGAACTGTTTCTGGACCCTTCCCACAGTCACAAACCACTGTACGGTTGCTGATGAGCAATTTTCCGATGCCCAGGTTTTCCACAGTCGCAGTCTGTGGGTGATGAGACCTTGTTGACTGTACTGGAAGCAGTGTTGTAAAGAGAGGTGTACGACTATGAGTGAGAACTGCACGGTTGTCAGACAGTGGGACACGTTTTGTGTCAGGGCAGGAAGTCGGGGGGTGAGCAGACTGAGGGATCGGAGGATGTGTGATGAGGGGGACAGGACCCAAGCTGGGTTGAGAGGGCAGGGGAACACAGTCTCTGAGAGGAGGAGAGAGTACCTCGACCAGAACGGTGTTGGAAGAGGCAGCAGGAGTGCGTAGGGCATTATGAGTGGGGCCACGACGGAGAGGCAGGGGCCCAGAGCTGGTGCATCAGCGCCAAAGTGTCAACTAGTGAAGCTCCGTGGCGAGGGCTCCTGCGGCGAGGGCCTAGATTTTCAGACGTCTGGAGGTTCTTTAAGGAAACACCGGATTGAAGACTCGACGGGACCTGGGGCTGTTGCCACATTTGCCAAACCAGGATCAGCAGGGTTCCACCACTAATAGATTAACTACACCAGTATAGCGCAGGCATATGAATGTAAACACCACAAACTCCAGTGGGCAACAAAACCCCCAAGGCGGCGTTCACCTCCGGCGCTGCACACCACTGCTCCTTCCCCTGTGTCAGCTGATAGTCAGCCCCCTGCCCGGACCCTGCCAACAAAAAACCCATCGTCGCCTCCACGATCCTCCACAGCATCCACCAGCGTTCAGCTCGCCCATACCCAGACGCTGAGAGCAGGAAAACGCCAAATATAGTGCAACCCCCCGCACGCCCAAGCCCTTAATGTGCACATCTCCGTTGCTAAGCTGGCGGAGATGCTGCCTATAGGCTAGTAGAGACCGAGGCCTTAGCAGCCTAATGGCGTGCGGCCGCCCCTGTTTTTTTTGGTGATTCGCGTCCCCAGCCGCCACTACTTTTCCCGAGTGCCGTCCCAGCCTGCACCAGCACGCTGTCAGACAACCATCATCGTGCACTGACCTAACGCCGTTTCTGACAGGTCCACCTGACCACGGACACGTGGACGATGCGACGACCCGGGCGAGGGCACCGACTAGACTATATCGACTGACGGCACATTGGGGTGAACTTGGTGGGGAGGCTGGGACCGAGCTGACCCTGCGGCTGTCATATACTGCCGACGCCGAGGAGGTTGCGGGGAGGGGCCTGACTCGGTCCAGGCTCCCCCAGAGCATAGTACATACACTGCCAAAGTGTTTTTGTATTAAAAATTGGTTTTTCAGAAAAAAAGCTATGTTATATTGTACCTTTCATTAGCATCTGCTGAACTGCTCCTTTCCAGACCCTCCTATTGGGCAACTGCCTAGTCACACAGCAGATGCTAATGAAAGGTACAATATAACATATCTTTTTTTCTGTAAAACCAATTTTTAATACAAAAACACTTTGGCAGTGTATGACCTATGCTCTGTGGGGACTGGGGGAGCGCTAAAAATGCCTCTCCTGGTGACAGGTTCCCTTTAAAAAACCCAAACCGGGTATACAATCAGAGGATTTTTCACTAATTCGGTGTCTACTTAGTTTCAGATACTCCTTGGTTCTGGGAGGAGTCCTCAGTTTAATGTTTGGTGATGGATACCTTTGGGCCTCAGGACCTTGGTCCCTTGAGATTTCACCACAACCTGTATCCAGCTTCTGGACGTTGGCTTCCCTGCCATTCGGGAACAATCAACATCTGTGTGCCACCTTTCTCCCCTTATTTTGTCTTATTTTATTTTGCATTTCTACCTAGTTATTATCCCATATCTGCAATCGGCTCGTACTCTTGATCCTGAGTTCTCTCAATGTATATATGTTCTGTGATCTAGGATTATTACACCTTATCATATTCCCATTATGTTTTATCTGTACTTATTATTGGTCGAATTCCCCCCGCTGCTCTGATGTGACACAGTCATGCGCGCCTTCTCTACAGCCTTGTACTATTTTCCCATATAGCTCTTGACATTTCTCTTTGATGATGGATCCTGTAACACTCGACACTTTTATATGCGCCGTTACATGTGTTTCGTCATTCTCACCGGTTTTTATTATCATATATGACACTTTATATGCACCGTCATATTTGAATCGTCATTTTCATTGACATTCCCTATATGTTCATCCTTTTCAGAGCACTTGTCACTTTAGACTCCTATATGTTCATCCTTTTCAGAGCACTTGTCACTTTAGACTCCTTAGAGGCGCCGCTTTATGCGCCGTTATTTGTGCTGCGTGTTTCGTGTCTTTCACTGAGCACTGGACACTTTATTTGCATTATATGTTAATTGTACCATGTTTTTATTCAATATTTATTTTTTATTTTATTATTATTTTTTTCATTATATTTTTTTCTTTGCACTATGGGTATATATATTTTTTTTACATCCAGTTCTCAATGCTTGGTGTGTCCGTCCCGCATTGAGACTTACTGCACTAAAGTCTAAACAGTGATTGGAACCGGGGTTCAGTATGATTGTCCAGCAATGGCTTATAAAATAAACAATTACAAAATTACAAAATTACAATTAGAAAAATTACAAAAGTACAAAATTACAAGGAACATCAAGATTAATAGATAGTGAACAATAGGCATATGACATTCTTTGCTCAATATACCTTAAGCAGTAGGAGTTTCATACGACTTGTGTGTGAATAGAGTCAAAGAGAAGGTTAGAGAAAACATTTAATTTCGAACTCGGCATTTAAGCCGTAGGGGAGTAGTGTTTTTAAATCCAAAATGATTCTCGTTGATTAATCTTTTTCTCTGTGTCTTCACTAGAGATGAGCGAGCACTAAAATGCTCGGGTACTCGATGTCCAAATGATGTAGAGGCAGAGGAAAAACCTACGGATTTTTCTTTACTAGCAAGGAATATTGGACTGCCTTTCCTTTCTTTTCCTCTTTGCGCCATCATTCGCTGGACAATCATACTGAACCCCGGTTCCAATCACTGTTTAGACTTTATTACTATTGAGGTAAAATCGAAGAGACTTTTATTGAAAATATACAAACAACATGATAAAACGGATTGGCATGGGTAGCGGGAAGGGTCCCTGGAATGCCTACGCGTTTCGGATAAACTCTGTATCCTTATTCATGGCTAAATATGGGACATGGTACCCTCAGCGAGCTTACATCTCCAGCACTCATTGGGACTGGAGGGGTAGATTTTATGGAGCTTGGACGGGACCCAGTACCATCTAGAGAGGATTTTAAAGTTGGTTTCTTGAGCTTTAACTGAGGGTGACTTGTGAGTGCGAGACTGGACAATCATACTGAACCCCGGTTCCAATCACTGTTTAGACTTTATTACTATTGCGGTGGTCCGTTTTTTGGAATTTGGTGTTCATTTATTGTTTTGGAAAAATTTTCTGTCTGCCTTCTGTGAACTAAGTATTTGAGATCAAATGGATATTTTCGCATTTAGGGATCATACAAAAAAAGAAATGATCAAAGAAATGGATAAATTGGATGACCCTATGGCAACACAACAAACAGATGATTTAGAAATAATTTTTAAACATCTACAATTATTATTAATGAAGGAAATCACACTCATATGGGACGTTGCATCCCTAGAGAAATATATAGCAGAAAAAATGATCCCTGAGGGCCTCAGGTGGCACCTCCCCTTTAATGGAGATAACAATCCACAAGATCAGAAGTTGTGGGAGAATTTACTTAGTCAGTGCTCTTTTAAATTAATGGAATTCATAATTGATATTCGTAAGAAAAAACTAAGACTATTAAATGATTCCATAGAAGAGCTCCGCCTAAGACTGGAACCATGTAAGAATTTAGATGATTACGTGGAATTGTCCAACCAATGCCAAAAAATTGTAAAAAAAAGTAGAAAGTGAGGTCCATTTCAAAAAACAGCAAAAATACCTCAAAGTTAAAAAGGATTATGAGAACAACACAATTTATAAATGGCAAAAAAAGCTAATAAAGCAGCAGGACCCTATTATAGCACCCACACAAGATATCACCAACACTCAGGAACATAGAAAAGAAGATAACAGAGGGAGAAATCAACATGGAACAAATGGGAATATGTATCACAGGAGGTTTGAAGGGAATGATCATAGACATCAATATAGAAGTTTCGACCATAGAAATAAGTACCAGGAAAAGGAACCATTAAATAGATATAACCATAATTATCAGATGTCCCGATATGATAATCGGTACTATCCACAAAAGAAAAATGGCTATAGGCATGATGAGGGATACAAATACCAATCACAGCATAATACCCTATACAGTAGGAGATATGACACACGATACCATGAGGATAATTATAGTTACAATCCAATTACAACTACCAATAGATATGCCCCACTACAACAGGATAGGGAGCCAGCCCCCACACATCACAATCCCCCTAATGAACCAAAAAATTTTCCCCACCAACAGAGAGGAAATGGTCAAATAGTGAAAATACAGGAGTCCAGACAGGAGAACAAGTCTACACCAATAAAAAGAAAATTAGAAAAATTAGAAGAGGAGGTAAGAAAAATGGAAGTGAACGTTATGGCCCCAAAGAGACCAAAAGACAAATAGATCCCAAGGAAAAGGGGATATTCAATCTTAGTAAGAAAGTCTTGTCCACTGCACACATTAGTCTCCTTTCAAAAAGTTTGAAATATATCCCTGACAAAAAAATGAATAAATTTGATGTATACATTGATATCCAGAAATTTATAAGGTCTATCAACCTTAAAAAATATTTTCTTATGCACCCCTATCAGACTGTAACAAAAACGACAAAGTATATACACAGCGGTTTGAAAGAAAAATCTACATTTATCCCAAACCTTTCAAATAACGACTGTATCAACACATTTAAACGAATCGTTACAGAGGAGTTAGAAGAGATCCCGCTATATAAGAACTCTCATCCCAATTTAACAAATGAGGAACGGAAGGCCTTAAAGGACCTTCAGAAGGACCAAACAATAGTAATAAAACCAGCTGACAAAGGGGGGGGGGTAGTAATCATGGATATGGAATACTATATGGACGAAATGCAAAAAATTTTATCTGACACAACCACATACTATAAATTAAAGAATAACCCTACAGAGACTTACAAAAAAGAACTAATGGCCATTTTAGAAAAAGCAAAAAAAGATGGAATTATAGACGATAAAGAATATAATTTCTTAAATCCCAAATTCCCTAAAATCCCTACCATTTACTTTTTACCCAAATTACATAAAAACCAGAAGACCCCACCGGGACGGCCCATAGTAGCCGGCATTGATTCTATATCAAGCCGAGCATCAGAATATATTGACAAATTTCTCCAACCATATGTATGCAACACTGCGGCATATCTGAAGGATTCAGGGACTCTCCTAAAAATAATTAATGACATCATAGTCGATGTGGACACGATTTTATGTACCTGTGACGTTTCCTCACTTTACACGTCTATATCATGACAAAAATCCTAAAGGTATTTCCTTCTTAGCCATAGAACACATATCCCCCCATTGGAGAGGTGAAGACACAGAGAAAAAGATTAATCAACGAGAATCATTTTGGATTTTTCAGTTAAAAACACTACTCCCCTACGGCTTAAATGCCGAGTTCGAAATTAAATGTTCTCTCTAACTTTCTCTTTGACTCTATTCACACACAAGTCGTATAAAACTCCTACTGCTTAAGGTATATTGAGCAAAGAATGTCATATGCCTATTGTTCACTATTTATTAATCTTGATGTTCCTTGTAATTTTGTACTTTTGTAATTTTATAATTGTAATTTTGTAATTGTTTATTTTATAAGCCATTGCACTCTGCACTGACACTTTGTATCCAGTTGGACATCGTTTGTGGACACACAGCTGTTTCCTTTTTACAAATGAGCACGTTGCACATCGAGCGATAAAAATCCATTATGCATGCACGGCGGCTAGCCCTGGAAGAAGCTATATGTTCATCCTTTTCAGAGCACTTGTCACTTTAGACTCCTTAGATGCGCCGCTTTATGCGCCGTTATTTGTGCTGCATGTTTCATGTCTTTCACTGAGCACTGGACACTATATTTGCATTATATATTAATTGTACCATGTTTTTATTCAATATTTATGTATTATTATTTTTTATTTTATCATTATTATTTTTTTCATTATATTTTTTTCTTTGCACTATGGGTATATATATATATTTTTTTACATCCAGTTCTCAATGCTTGGTGTGTCCATCCCGCATTGAGACATACTGCACGGTCTCTTACTCATGCGTTCATATGATTACCTTGTAACAATAATATAATGGCTTGCTTTACTGAGCTGCATGTAACATGTTTGCACCATCATCACTGTATATTGGGATCCCGTTATATACTTCTCTTACCTCTCCGGCTGGTCCTCGGGTGGTGGAGGTGTGTCTTGCTTGGAACGGAAGCTCCTCCTGCCCCCTGGACCGCAAGCATCTCGTTCTGTTGCGGACTGTGACGCACTTCAGGTTGGTACCGAAAGTGATGCACTGGCTTGACGGCGCGCATTTGGTTTGACTGTGTCGGATCAGAGCGGCCATAGGGTATTTAAGGGCACTTTGTGCAATACATTGGCATCCCCTGATGAAGCCCGCGAGATGAACGATACGAGTGGGGCCACCTACTCTCCCCTGGTCCACTATTATGGTAATGCAACCCGTTCTACTGAATTCGTATTTAGCACGTTGGGCGGCAGTACCATCCATTTGCTCTATACCCACCACATCGGTTTATAATAATAATAATAATAATAATCTTTATTTATATAGCGCCATCAAATTCCGTAGCGCTTTACAAATCATGGTTTATGTGTATACTTATTGTTTATGTGTTTGCCTGCCCAACCTAATACATTGCCATCACTTTTAATCAATACAATGTTAGGACTTGGGGAGATCCTCTGATTGTATTCCCGGTTTGGGTTTTTTAAGTGCTTTTAATCTGTGCCCGTTTTTTGTCAATAAAGATTTTTTGTCTATATACACATCTGCTTTTTCTTTCCATATGTTGTAGACTTTATTAGATGTGTTGACTATATTTAGTGTGAACACTTCTTACCCCACTTTTTGTTTGCACATATAAACTTTACATCACTGCATAGACAACATTTCCATTATATTCACTCAGCCTGGCTGAAACTCAGAGCCCCAAGAACACCCACTGATTTAGAAAAAGAACTTAGGCCAACAAGTGAGAGTTCACGGAGAGTGTCCAGCATATGCAAAACCTTTATATCCTCCAATCAGGGAGAGACCCCGCGTTTCTTACCAAAAGAGAACAGGAGTTAAACATATCTCTGTCTGAAGCTGAAAAGAAAAGCATTCTACAGACGTCACATGGGTTCTCTACATGTATCCGACTACAGGAAAACCACTACAAACTCCTCACAAGGTGGTACAGAACGCCAGAATTTCAACACTCACATGGGCTCATTGACTTTGACCTGTGCTGGCGATGCCAAACACAAGTAGGTACACATTCACACATTTGGTGGTCATACCCAAATCTAGCCACATATTGGAAGCCAGTGGAGACTATCATTGGGGCTGTAACTGCTAAACCAATACAATTGTCGGCAGATATGGTAATACTTGCAAGTCTCTAGCAAGACAAACCTGACTGGCTGCTGCTAAGTCATTAATTCCACTATTATAGAGATCCCAAGATATCCCCACACACGCTACATGGATCACGAAAGTGAATGAAATCTGCAGTTTGGAGGAACTGCTGAGTAAGATTTGTAGGAAACACTCTTCCTTTTTAAGACTATGTGTCACTGGTGACCCCACGATCCATGTCTCGGATCGCGGGTGCACCCATGCGCTGCCTTGCACCAGTCCAGAGTTGTGGTGCTGGTGCCCCCGCGATCCATGTTGCAGATCGCGGGTGCACCCGTGTCTGCTGATGTCCCTCTCCCCCCAGGTCAGTACTTACCTGTCTCGACTCCTAATGGCTCCATCGCGGTCCCATCCATGCCGCAGGTCTGTTACCTGTCTAGGCCACACGCGCCTACTCTCTTAGAATTTAAAGGGCCAGCGTCCTCCCTATTGGTGCTGGCATTCCTGGCTCTGCTATATAGCCCGGCTACTCCCAACAACCCCTGCCGGATCTTCAGGTCATTGTACTGAAGAGAAAGCCTCCCTGAGCGTTTCCAGACGCCTCCATGATTTCTGAGCATTTCCAGATGCTCCTGTGGTTCTTTGTTCCTGTGGTGTTCCCGTGTTACAATCCTGTGGCGGTCCTGTAATCCTGTGCCGGTACGGTATCCTAGTTGTCATCCGAGGTCCTGCCTGCCCTGTGGCGCTAAATTGGCTGCCACCGCAGGCCTAGTCGCACCCGTGGAGAGACTCTGGCGAAGACCAGGAGTCCACTTAGACTCCGCTCCCGGGTTGCAAATTATTCCCAAAGACTGTGACAGTAAGATCTGGCCATGGACTCTACCAAGGTCTTGTATCCTACAAAAGCCATCCACAGTCCCAAACATCCGTACCTGCTAATGGGTGACCTCCCTAGCACTATCGCCCAGCAGTCCCGAGAGATTGCTGCCCAAAAGGAACAAACCCGCCGCTCTTCGGATGATTGCCTCCCAGCAGCAGGCTCCCGTGACTCCTCCCGCTTCAGTCACCCAACTATATTTTCTGACAGTAAAGACTGGAGCCGAAAATGTTTTGCCGTACAATTTGATGGCGACCCCAAATTGTGCAGGAAATTAATTTCCCAGTGCTCGCAGCACCTTCAAATGT
Source organism: Engystomops pustulosus (assembly GCA_019512145.1). Taxonomy (NCBI): domain Eukaryota; kingdom Metazoa; phylum Chordata; class Amphibia; order Anura; family Leptodactylidae; genus Engystomops; species Engystomops pustulosus. The sequence goes on along the minus strand of WNYA01000427.1, from coordinate 58,555 downwards.
TTTCCTCCCAGTACCCCACTGAACGCTCTAAGGTGGCGTTCATCTACTGTTTGCTCTCTGGAGAGGCCCTTGCCTGGGCTACCCCTCTATGGGAAAGTGGTGACCCGGACATGGTTTCCCATACCAAGTTCCTGGCAAAAATCTGGTCCAGGTTTGAACCACCTCAAGTTTGGCTACCTCGTCTGACCTGCTTGGTCCCGGTGTCCCCAGAGGCTCCGCGGCTTCCCAGAGCTGCTCCAGTGGCTCCGCGGCTTCCCACAGCGCATCAGCCTCCGAGCTTCCCCGAGCTGCGCCAGGACTCCGCTAGCTTCCAGAGTGCTCCGTTGACTCCGAGACAGTTCCCAGAAGGGCTGCTCCCAGTGAATCCGCAGGTGACTCCGCAGCTTCCCAGAGCTGCTCCAGTGACTCCGCAGCTTCCCAGAGCTGCTCCCGTGGCGCCCCAGCCTCCGCAGCTTCCCAGAGCTGCTCCCGTGGCGCCCCAGCCTCCGCAGCTTCCCAGAGCTGCTCCCGTGGCGCCCCAGCCTCCGCAGCTTACCAGAGCTGCTCCCGTGGCGCCCCAGCCTCCGCAGCTTGCCAGTGCTGCTCCCATGATGCCCCAGCCTCCGCAACTTACCAGTGCTGCTCCCGTGGCGCCCCAGCTTGCCCGTGGTGTTCCCGTGTTCCTTTGGTCTTCCCGTGTTCCAATCTCGTGGCGGTCCTGTAATCCTGTGGCCAGGGCCAGTTCTTTTTGGGCCGACAAAGTGGGGCCCTGGGCAAAACTAAAAGTGGGGCCCCAAAATAAAACTATTTTATGACCAGTCACAGTCAGTAAGAGGCTCCCTTTAGTATGGTAAAACAATCTGTAATATGGGAGAATTTATCATCTAGGACAGTGATGGTGAACTTTTTAGAGACCGAGTGCCCAAACTACAACAAAGACCCGCTTATTTATCGCAGAGTGCCAACACAGAAATTTAATTTGTGATTTATACTCCTTTCTCTGTCACAGTTTTCATTGATACCAGCACTCTGAGGACACCAATAAAGCAGAAAATAGTCCCAGGTAGCACTGTCACTTTAAAATAGCTCTGTGCACAGCAAGTCCTGGGCTGTGTGGGACTGCAGGAAGATGCCTGTAGTCATCTCTGGTGATGGCCTGAGTGCCCGCAGAAAGGGCTCTGAGTGCCACCTCTGGCACCAGTGCCATAGGTTAGCCATCACTGATCTAGGAGATAGATGAAAGGGAGATCAATGGACAGAACAGTGGCTCAGTGGTTAGCACTACAGCCTTGCAGCCCTCCCACACTCCAAACCATACTCGTAGTTTGAATACATTGTGTGCCCCATTGGGGAAAGGGACTGATGTGACAAGCTCTGTGCAACGCTGTATGTGCACTAAATAAATAAAGAATTATTAATTATAATAGAAGATAAATATGAAAGATTTTGCAGCAAACGGCAATAAAATGCAAAACCATACTTTCCTAAAACAGCAAGATGTGAGGTTATCATACAGACCCCACATGTGCATTCACCAAAATATCCAGCAAAGGGAACGTTATATCCACAGGGGACACCAAATAATTTTTGTTGCTCTGAGCTTCACACAGATCTATCATTGTATGCTTCACAATAAATAACTATATATCCATAAACCAATTAACGACGCAATAACAGAACCCTCCGTGATTCTTAAGAATTTCAGTAAGAACATAACATAAGTGTAAATAGTGGAGGATGGTGTGAAATAAAAACTTGATTCCAGAACATGTATGCGTTTTTGGTATTACATAGAACTTTATGGACACGTTCTGGGTTGCAGTGTTGATATGTAGCGACATTAGGCGAAGGTTCATCGTATTAGTCAATTTCCACAAAAAAAAAATTACCACGAAATAAAAGGTAATAAGAGAGAAAGTGTGTTCTTAGACAGTTCTGCATAGGGGAGGGTTAAAAACATGAATATTAGTTGATATGATTCCTTATCAGAATGTAGTAACATATAAAGTGAATATTTCCATTATCTGTGAGGTGCAGCAGCTCCTGTGTGCAGCAAATTCTCCCTGCAGCCTGATGGCTAAGAATCTGGAGGTTGGAAAAAAGAGTAGTGGATCACGATTGTATCAAGCTGTCTGAAAAGTCAGAATATTTCTAAGTTGCCCTGGACCAATCACAGCTCAGCTTTCATTTTACCAGTGCTCATGAATATTTTAAAGGGGAGCTGTAATTGGTTGTCATGGGCAACTAGAAATATTCTGACTTTCAGACAGCTTGATAAATCTGCCCCATTAACTGTTAAAATGCTGTCGGGAGAGATTTTTATATATAAAAATCGCACCTGATATTCTCACTTTAAACCTGAATATCTCTAGATCCATGGCACCTAGAAACACAAATCTAGATTCATTTGAAAGAAGAGATTCTCCTCTTTTAGTTGGCCTCTGCCTACCCATAGCACCGGCCCTGCCTGTGGCGGTCCTGTATCCTAGTGGTTATCCGAGGACTTGCCTTCCTGCGGTCCTCCCTGCCCTGTGTCCCTACCTTGGCTCCCACCGCGGGCCTAGTCGTACCCGTGGAGCAACCTGGTGGCTCCCCGTCCCAGCAAGACCATCCCGCTTTGCGGCGGGCTCTGGCGAAGACCAGGAGTCCACTTAGACTCTGCTTCCGGGTTGCGGCTGCCATCGTTATCTCCTGCGGTGGTCCAGGGAATCCATTGACTTTAGTCCCAAGGGACTATTCCCATTGACTGTGACACTATGGACTCCATGGCTACATCATAAGACCAGATTGGAAGGCTCTGTCACAGAATAGACACAAGAAACACAAGAAACACATATCCCCCCTCTCTTTTCTTTATCACAGGGTAGGTACCCAACCTCCTAAACCAAGCTCAACTCCCTAAGACAGCCCTAACGGATTGCCTGCATCCAATTTACAAGCTTGCTTGGAGTCTTTTTTGTTTGTAAAATATATATTAGCATATGTGTTATAATGATTTGACAATGTTATTATAACCTGAGTCAATCAGCTTACCTGTAGCGGATGGCAGAGCCGCATGTGGGCATGTCCACCCCACGTGAAGGCACCATACAAAATTTTTTTTACCCCAGTGACAATTGGAGTTTCAAAATTTTGTGCTGTAATGGGAACAAGGATTATCAATGAAGCTTCAATACAGAGACCTTACAGCTGTAAAATATATTGGGGGTCATTTACTAAGGGGCCGAATCGGTATTTTTCGTTGGGTTACCCGAATATTACCGATTTGCACCGTCTTTCCATGAATTGCCCCGGGTGGCGCACGCTATCGGATTGTGGCTCATTGGCATCGGCATGCATGCGACAGGGGCGTGGCCGTCGGAGAACCCGACGGATTCGGAAAACGCAGAATTTTTTTAAAAAAAGGTGTCGCTTGACACGCGCTTACCTGCACCCAGGATAGGATGGTGAACTGCGGCAAACTCCGGCGGACTTCAGCGCAGCAGAAAACACCTGGTGGACATCCGGCACACTACCTTAGTGAATCCCGGCTGGATCGGGTAAGTAAATGTGCCCCATTGTGTTACAGTAGGGCAGTGATGGCGAACCTATGGCACGGGTGCCAGAGGTGGCACTCAGGGACCTTTCTGTCGGCACCCAGGCTGTCCCCCCCCAAGGCAAAGTTCACCAGACAGAACTTAAATCTTCCTGCAGACCTAGACAATTGTAAAGCAGCTCTCGGCACTCTTTTAAGGTGACGTATCTTTGACTGATTGGAACTGCAAACTCATTGGGGCAGATTTACTTACCCGGTCCTGTCGCGATCCAGCGGCGCGTTCTCCGTCGAGGATTCGGGTTTTCCGGCGATCCACTAAGGTAGTGCGCCCGATGTCCACCAGGTGTCACTACTGCTCTGAAGTCCGCCGGAGTTCACCTTCCTATCGTGGGTGGAAGTAAGTGCGTGTCAAGCGGCACTTTTTTTTTTTTTTTTTTTTAAATACCGTGGTTTTTCTGAATCCGTCG
>WNYA01000427.1:27501-53519 GCA_019512145.1 Engystomops pustulosus | reverse complement strand
ATTAGTAATCAATTTATATATATATTATGATGCCTTAAATTGGTTATGAATGTCCTGAACTCTATCTTTGTCCCCAAAGCAGGTAAATAGTTCAAGAGCCAACTGAAGCAAATAATGTAGGTCATAGCATGCTGGGGTAACGTATCAAGAGAGTACCGTATGTCAGTATTTTATTAAACTCCAAGGCCTATCGATCCTTATTTGAATGACCTAAACATACTCATGATTGTACTTCTGGTAGTCATATCTTTGGCTCCCTACGGTCAGTCATTAATGCGTCTTGCTCCTGAAGGATTACAGATTTGAGGGTGGAGGATAAGTAGTTGGTTATTATTACTGGAATACTCTCTTATGGCTATCAACGAAAAACACAAGTTAAAATCAATTAAACACCATACAGTACATATTAAAAAATTATAAACAATGTAAATTAAAAGCAAAACTGTTTGGGTAGGATCAGAGGAAGGGAGCAAAACTTAGAGTCCATGAGGGTTAAGTGTGCCTAGGATCCAGATCCAGATATACATTGGTCTGACCTCCAGGGAACTGAAGGTAAGAATCAGGGAGCATGTAAGAGATGAAACATGACTTCCGTACAGATGGACATTTTAAGGAAGCCCACAACTGTGATTCGAGTCTATTGAGAGTGTGTGGCATTGACCATTTCAAGAACAACATCACAGGTGGCCCTCTTTCTCAGAGACTGGCATAATGTGAATCTAAATGGATCTGGACCCTAGGCACACTTACCCCAGCATGCTATGACCTACATTATTTGCTTCAGTTGGCTCTTGAACTTTTTACCTGCTTTGGGGACAAATATAGAATTTGGGACATTCATAACCAATTTAAGGAGTCATAATATATATATTGATTACTAATTGTCATCTGACATTGGAAATGGTGCTCTGAAGGCATGGATATAGAGATGCCTCAAGAGACAAGGGGCCCGACATCTTTAATGTCAAATGTTGATGACTCACACTCGGGACATTAAGGGGTTGCCCCAGGGAGATCCGCTATCGCAGCCTCTCCCTCATCATTTCTTGCCAACACCACCCTGCTGGAGACCTGCCTGCCTCAAGAGACAAGGGGCCCGACATCTTTAATGTCAAATGTTGATATGAATTTGGTCCTCAAGCTCATATATATGTTAGGAAGTGTGTTCTGGCACCAATACATTTGAGCACTTCTGCACTTCCCTCACTTCACTCCACTTTTTCCTCACCTTCACTCTCTTCCCTCACTTAGTACTTTTCACTTTAATGATATGTCAAAAATTGGGATAGTAGTCTGGTGGGCGATGCCACACATCTATGCTGTTTCCAGCTTTATGCATTGCAGCCCACTATGATTGCCCTACTGTAACAATATATTTTACAGCAGGATACATTACGATAGAATGCATCCCTTTTTGGTCTTTTAATTTTCTATATATACACCACTACATTGGTTCAATAATCATGGACGCTATTTTAGTCACTACTTATTACACAATGGGGCTCAATTGTGCCAAAAGAACCGTGAGTCTTTACATTTATAGAGGAGATTATGCTCCTCTGTGCCCAATGCCACATGTCCTACATCATAACAATATACAATATTGACTGTGGCTGGCAGAAGTGAGTTGTATAAACTTTAAGGCGTACAAACAAATGCTTGCTGCATAGACGAAGGTCACTTTATAACAAAGTCAACCAAAGTTATTCCTTTGCCTCAAAGATATTTTCAACAATTCACCGCAAGTGAAGGACATTCATATATCGCTCTCCTATATTCCACACTTTTTATAAAAATACAGAAATAAAGTATTTTTACATTTTTTTTCCTGAAAAGGTCGGCACTAGCGCCCTACAATGCCACCTTTCATTATAGCCCAGCCTGTGATCCTATTTACACTGTTCAGGTACATTCATGGATTTATATTGAGACTGTCACGGTTACACCCGCAATCCTCGGTACGGATCGCGGGTGCACCCTTGCCTGCTGCCGCGGTCCCCACTCCCTGAGGTCCATACTCGCCTCACCTTGCTCCGGACTCCACGATGATCCCGTCCGGGTCCCACGGCGGCTTCCTCCGAGGCCGCGCTCCTGCTTCCTGCTGAGGCCGCGCACTCCCGATGCTAGGGCGTGTGCCTGGCTCTTCAGGAATTTAAAGGGCCAGCGTCCTCCTTATTGGTGCTGGCATCAAGGCTCTGCCATAAAGCCTGGCGATTCCCAGCCGGATCTTCATGTCCTGTTACTGAAGAGAAAGCCCTCTATGTTCCTGAGCGTTTTCAGACGCCTCCGTGTACTCTGTGATTCCCGTGTTCCTGTGGCGGTCTTGTTATCCTGTGGCGGTCCTGGTATCCTGTGGCGGTCCGGTACTCCAGTAGCCATCCGAGGTCCTGCCAGACATCTGAGGTCCCCGTGTCCCTACCTTGGCTGCCGCTGCGGGCCTAGTTGCACCCGTGGAGCGACCTGGTCCCCGCCACAGCAAGATCATCCCACTTTGCGGCGGGCTCTGGCGAAGACCAGGAGTTCACTTAGACTCCGCTCCCGGGTTGCGGCTAANNNCTAAGGTTGTATCCCTTGTGTGGTCCAGGGAGCGCAGGTCGGGGGTGGTGACTATTCCGGTTGGGGGCCTCTCTGAGATTGTACAGTAAGATCCGGACATGGACTCCCGCCAAGGTCTGTACCCATCTTCTAGGTGAACCTTCCCAGCACTATTGCCCGCAGTCCCAAGAGATTGCTGCGCAAAAAGACTCTTGGAACAAACTCTCTGCCACCCTGCGGATTATTGCTCCCAGCAGTAGGCCTCCGGCGAACTCCTGTTGTTTCTGTCCCCCAGCCAAGTTTTTCGGCAGGAAACTCTGGATCAGATTTTTTTGATGCCAACAAATTTTGAAGGAAAACCCTATATCTCCAATGCTCGTTGTAACATCAAACTGGACCTGCATCCCAGTCCCCCCCCGAACGCACTAAGTTGGCATGTGTTTTCCTCTTTGCTTCACTGGAGATCGGGCACTGGACTGGGCTACTCCCTATGTGATAGGGGTGACCGCTGACATTTACCCATACCAAGTCCTGAGACAAATCCCGTCCAGGTTTGAACACTCAATTTCGGCTACTTTGCCCCACCTGCCTGTTCCCAGTGTCCCCAGTGAAACTGCGAGCTTCCCAGAGCTGCTCCCAGGACTCCTGCAAGCTTCCCAGAGCTTCTCCAACGGCGCCCAAGCCTCCGCGCTTCCCAGAGCAGCTCCAGCAGCGCCCAAGCCTCCGCACTTCCCCATATCTGCTCCTCGGCGGCCCCGCCTCCGCAGGTTCCCAGACTGCTCCAGCGTCGCCCAAGCCTCCGCAGCTTCCCGTCCAGTCCCGGTTTGAACCACCTCATTGTTAGCTACTCGCCCTCCATCCTGGTCCCCAGTGTCCCAGTGACCCGCAGCTTCCCAGGAGCGGCAACCCCAAGCCTCGTCCGCAAGCTTCCCAGAGCTTGCTCCAGCGCGCCCAGCCTCACGCAGGCTTCCCAGAGCTGCTCCGTGGCACCCCAGCCTTCGCAGCATCCCAGAGCCTGCTTCCGCCCTCCCCGAGGAAGCTCCCTGCGTCCTACCCCACCCTACACACCGCCTCCTCTGAGGCCGCTCCAGAGCTTATTACACCATGCCCTCCCTGATGCCGGCTCTGTTGTGCCTGAGCCGACCCAACCTGCGTCTTCCCAAGGTCTTCCACGTGCCTGCTCTCCTCCAGGTGTCTAAATCACACTAAGAAGAATTGAGGAGGCGAAGAAAGAATAACAGCGGGCTGAGAAAAAGAAGAAGAGGGGGCCCTAAGGGGGGGCCACGCCGGTTTCCTCCCTCCGAGGCTTGCGCTCCTGCCGACCCGCACGCTCCTGGCTCCTTCAGGAATTTAAAGGCCAGCGTCCTCCTTATTGGTGCTGGGGCCTGGTTATACCTGTGGCATTCTGGTATCCTGGTGGTGGATCCTGGTATCCAGTAGCCAATTCCGATATCCTGCTGCCATCCCAGGTCCTCCAGCCACTCCGCGGACCTAATGGCCCTACCACTTGGCTGTCCGCCCCGCGGCCTAGTTGGCGCACCCGTGAAGCGCCTGGTGACTCCCCGCCAACAGCCCCCAAAAAAAAGGGAACCCCCCCATCCCGCTTTGCAGCGTGCCTGCTGGCGAGACCGGAGTTCACATAGAATCCGCTCCCGGTTAAGTTTTTATCCCCTGCGGTGGTCACAGGGCAGTCCACTGACTATTCCCTGAATTCTGACCGTGACGTCCTGTTACCCTATCAAATATAGCTTTGTCCGAATCTATAGCCACCAAACTAAATTTAATTACTTTTATTAAACAATAAATATCTGTTCCAGATTGCATCACTGTCTGTGGAGTGCTGTTAGTGCTTGGTATGAATTTTATGTTTGATATATTTGTTTGGTGCAGTGATGCAGCATTACCGATAGCAACCCTCCCCCTCATCACACCATTTGTATACACTGTACTTTTTTTATTTTTTTTAAGTGTATATGGGAGGTAGATATTGCGAGTACTGATCATTCCTACCACATTGCTGCAATACTACTAGTAATCCTGCCGCCCCGCACACATTAAGGAAATACTTGAGGTAAAGAGGCCAACCCCTTTACACTCACCACAAGATACATTCTTTACACTTTAATCTTACAGTACTTCCCATGAGACGTATAATAAAAGGAAACGTCTTCATTTGTATCCTCAACCTGGCTTTATCATTACCTAGTAGTATTAATAGTAGTGTCTGTGGCTCATGATTACAGGATAGGAGTACGTAATTTTTGTGCCCATATATATGAGTAGTAATACTGTGATGTATCCTATGTACCAGGGTAGGATAGTAGTGCATTAGTGTGCACCGGAACACGACACAAGTCCATTCAAGTATTTTTATTCTAAATTGAATAATCCTAATTTTAATTTGCATCCCCCTGCATTGTATCCTAGTCCCCACCTGAGAAATATTGGTTTTCTACTCCGCTCTCGTCCCAGTTCTACCTTCCTTTTTATCATACTGGTGCCCAAAACTTACGCAATATTCCATGTGGGTCTGACCAGTGATAGCTAGCTTTGTACCCCACCCAATCTTCTGGCAGTACCTCCCGAGGTAATGCAAAACCCGCAAACTGTTTTTGGATCAATTTCCCATCAGTCTCCAGGATGACAGGACGGTGTTTCCAGACGTATGTATCCCCACTTTTAAAGAACTCACTCCTAGAAACTCACAGTATTCAATGGATCCCCATGCATCAAAAATAACAGACTCAGGTACCCCAGGCATTTAACCCCCTTAAGGCCTCGCCTTTTAATAGCTTAAGTAAGGCTCAGCCCGATTTTTTGATTTCGGACTTGCTTCGCTTTAATATGGTTATAACTTTTTTGAACACTGTTCTTATCAACGATTCTGAATGTTTTTCCCCACTGTTGTACTTCATTTTATGTAATTTTGGCTGCTAAGTTTTGCGTTTATTTACAAAAAAAAAAGAAAAATATGATAAATTTTTTGAAAATTTGCCATTTCTCCGAAATTCTAAATCTTCGCGTTTTCAGGCTATATATTTACCACCTAAATAAGTTGCTGAATAACATTTCCATTTGTCTACTTTCATTTTCATAATTTCTGCAATGTCTCGGATATTTATTTTGATGTCACGAGAGTCAGGCGCCTTACAAATAAAAATATCGCTTTTTCCGGATTTTCAGAATTGACTATTTTGGGGCTAAATACAGTTTGAATGGAAATTTTACATTTTAGCATCAACCCCCGTATAACCACCCATTTTAAATCTGCAGACCCCTCGAGCTTCAGAAACAGCTTTTACGAGATGGTTAACCCCGGAGATCTTCATGAATTGAATCAAAATGAGGTGAAATTTAGACATTGGTCATATTGTTCCTTATACGTTCAGTTAGCCCTAAATTTACAACATTCCAAAATAAAAAGAGAAAACCCACCATACAATTTTTCTGCAATTTTTTCCTCCTGAGTACAAAGGACCCCCACATGTGGCTGTTACTTGGTTTAATGGGGGCAACACCGAGTGGCAGAAGGGAGGAGCACCGCCGGCAGCTGCCAGATTTTAGTTTCCCTCTTGGCCCCTTTTGAAGCTATAAAATTTTCTCTTTTTTTCGTTATTGGGGCCGGTGACGGCATTTTTTTGCGGGATGAGATGCTTTTTCATGTTTACCATTTTGGGGTGTGGTACACCTAGTGTTAAAATTTAGGAACTTTTTTTTGAGGGCAGAGTAGAAAGCTCATTCTTACTGAATTTTTTACTTTGTTGTTTTTTTTTTGGTGTTCACTGTAAGACTATCATATAATCATGTTATCTTTTTCTATGGGTTGATACGATTACGGGGAACCAGACATGAATATATTTCTTCGTTTTTACACATTTTGTCAACAAACCCTAAGTGTGGGGAAACTCTATCATTTATCGTATTGCCGTCCTTCCCAGTGGCCATAACATTGTTTACTTTTGGGCTACGGAGCTGGTTGATGGCTTGTTTTTTGCGGGCATTTTTGTACTTTGCAACCAGTATCATGTCTGAGTACATTGGTTTTTTGATTGCATGTTATAAGGTCATTTTTTGTGGGCTTGCAACGTAATAAATCATAATTTTGGAGTGTTATAACATTTTTTTTACAGCGTTTTATCGTGGCGGTTCAATAATGATTTACTTTTATTCTAACGGGTTTGTTACGGACGCGGTGATACTAATAATGTGGGTTTTGTGTTTGATTTAGACCTTTTTTTTTGAGTTCTATGTCTCTTTATATGTTTTGGGAGTTTGGGGCATTTTTAGTGATTTATGATATTTTTTTATTGAAAATAACTTTTTTTACTTTTTTTTTTAACTTTTTTTTTTTCACTTTTTAAAACGCATGGGACATGAATAAGCAATCTTCTGATTGCTTCGTCATGATAATATTCTGCATAACTGATTGTATTGTCGAGTATTATCAGTGTCACCTATGCAATGGCATAGGCTAGGCCTGTGCAGTACGTGAACGTCACAGACGCCATCTTACCGGCAATTCTTCAAGTAACTCTGGGGTCCATCGGACCCCAAGTTTCTATAGCAACGAATCTTCGCCCCCCAAAACGGTTTTCGGGGGGGCCGATCGTGGGGAAAGACCCCCCAGATGTCAGGTTAGATTCGTCGTCTCGCGACCGCGGCAATTTAACGGGTTTATCAACCCGCGATCGTAGACAACTCCGCTCGCGGGTGTTACACTGGGGTGCCGTATTAGTTTACCAGCCGTGCACCGCGTGTTGCCCGATGCCGTTCGGCTCTGATCCAAGCCGAGCCGGCATAGGCGCCGTGGCGGATATTCCGTCCAACCCAAACACTGAGCGCTAAGTACTGCGCTCCGTGTCGGATAATATCCGCCACGAGCGTGAAGGGGTTAAAGCACATTGTCCCATGAAGCAATTGCAATTACTTGCGTGATGACAATTTTAGATACATGGTCAATAACCACTCAAATACTGTCATGCCCTGAGAAGGAGCAAATTTTTTGACAAAATTCATAGATAACATGTGTCCATTGTTTAGACTGAACGCTTGATGAGCAGTGGGATTTCCACTGGGATTCTCTGGAAACCTGGCCATAGTACAATTATACTGCTGGCCACAGATTCCTCAAACATAAGGTGACCATTCGGCCACCAATAAGATTCAGAAAACACTTCCTAGTAGTAGGGACTCCCAGAATGTTAGCAGTGCAGTACCATGACATCCCTCCATAACCTTGACCCTGTGTTGGCAGGTATAACAAATAGCTTATCCTCAGGGGTGTTATCAGGCAGCCAGATGTTGATTATCACAGATGCACAGTCATAATCTGGCTCACTAGCATGACGCGTCACCTTAAGAGGCAAAATCAGACACAGTTCAGGGGTTTGTATACCACATAACTCAAGTAATGTTTAATAGTGCTCAGACCCAGAGTCAACAATGGCCTTGGTCAGACTTGGCGACTTCAAATCTGAAGTTTATGAAATACCTGGGCACCTCAAGTGACCTCCTCATTATCATTTAGATGCTGATGCTTCTTCACGGCGGTCTTAATGCAGACTCGCTGAAATGACCAGAGTTTGCCACAAGTAGAAGCAAAAGACCACGCCTCTATCGTAGTCTCTGCATTGCCTGAGGTGACGAACTTCCCACTTCCAATCTGAGTGGGCTTTCCACTTTTTATTGCATGGGTTCTACAGTATTTTCTAGGGACTCTTTAGATCGAGGCGGTAAGAACATGGAAGAAGGTAAGAGAAGAAGTCAAGAAAAACAGCCTCACGTTCAATAGCTTACCTCTCTATGACGTCTGTCTGCTCTGACCCGCTTATTGTCATGAGCCTGTTCTAAGTCTTCAGCTCTGGATGTCCCACAACAGATTTTTAATAGCTCAGACAGGCCCAATCTAACTTGTATTTAAGGCTTCGATCAGTCCATCCGCTTGGAACCGACCACCTCCTGAACTCGAAGCAATAATCCTCCGCACTGGTTTACCCCTTACGTAAGGCAGTCAACTGAGCTCCACATCAAAATGTTTTATCTGGCTCCTCATATAAATCCCCAAGGCTGAAAATAAAGGTCTACTGAGGCACAACCTCTGGAGCATCAGGGCTAAAGAAAATGCCCATTTCCTGGGGCTAACCACCAGAAGTACATGAGGATGCCTACCCTCTGGGCATCATTAACCCAAAGACTGGGCCCTAAGGTAGAAATACAGCTTGCAACTCTCCCTGAGTGAAATAAAATCTTCTGTCTCCAGCTAAGAGATCACATGAAACTTAACCTTAGGCTCATACACAGCTTGACCTGACTCAAGGAGGTGCTGTTCCGGCTGCTGCACACATTCAACAGAAATTCTGACCATGTGAGCCAGACTTTGTACTTGACTAACACAGCCTTCCGTGGCCCCATAGTGTTAATAGTGATGGATTATTATGTCAGTACCTGTCCAGCAACCGACAACCATGCTTGGCGCTATCTGTCGCTGAAGGCAGGTGGTGGCGAACTCAACCCTGCGATGGCCCTCCTGCTGGCTAAGGCCGGCGCCACAACTAGGCGCTTTTGCTGCGCTCAACGCAGACAAAGTCCGCGCCCACCGGGGCGGGCCTCTGGCCGATCGCATCGGCGTTTCTATGGAAACACTGCGATCGGGAACACGAGAACGCCGGGTTTCGGTTAAATTAAACACGAACAACCGTCGGTCTGGTTCCAAATCGCAGGCGTTTCCATAAGAAATGCCGAGGCGATTGGGCCCAGGCCCGCCCCGGTGGGGCGCAACTTTGTCTGCGTTTGCAGCGCAGACAAGCGCCCGCTTGTGGCGCAGCCCTAAGCCCTGCTTAAAGCAGATAACTGCCCTTGGAAGGGCGAACCCACTATCAGGACTAACTGACCAGTTGGGGACGGTCCCTGAGTGACCCTGAAAGTGACAGAAACTACTTCCTGGCAAGCTACTGGATGGTGGGAGCGTACCAGTACTGAATACAGGAATAGACCATTTTTCACACTGGTACAGAAACAGACACAAGACAAGACATGAAGTGTGGTCACATTATGAGGTCCACGATACTGAGAGGCCAAACAACAGATACAGCAGACAAGTGGAGCAAACAAACCGGGTCAAACCAAGATGGTGGCCAAGGGTACAGATTCTCTAGCAAATAGAGGTCAGTAGGCAAGCTGAAGTCAATACACAGATAAGCAAGTATCGTAATGGCAGAGCACTATATAGACTGCACTAACCAGCACGCAATGGAAGGGGCTGAGCATAATATACAGGCAGTAATGGACCTACCTCCAGCACTGACTGGCTCAGCCCGTCCCTCATCAAACCGCAGCTGCAGGCAAAACGATTACAGAGACACAGCCTCTTTTCCCATGATCAGAATGGAGCTGTCATCCACAGGCACATTGGGGTGTGGTTTTCGCCAGCAGAGCCTGAAACCTGATCCCATCAGTACATTTGTGAGTTCATGAACACTTTCTTATTTGATCCAGAATCTGGGCTTCCGATGAGCATTTTTCACACATCCCACACAGCATAATTCCCCTCAAATGCTGTTTAAAGGAAAGCATCATGGGCACAAGGATGGACACTGTGTACATTGCCACTTATGAGTCCACTGTACTAATGGGGAATACAAGAAAATTGCAGACAAGAATGACAGAAAACATGTTCAACAAACACAACAACAGTTACTGCTAAAGTCCCTCAAAGCTACATCCCTTACTCCTAAGTCCCATTTTTGGACATGGACACCATTAGGCAACAATCTACACTCACTGCAGAATCCTTTCACTGTTTGCTATAGGGTTAGATGCCAAAATAAGCCGCAGCGTTCACTGCACAATACGTGATCTGCAAAAAGAGTAGGAATAAGTAGTCCTACGTGGTGACCATACATCCGGATGGAAGTATAGTACTGGCTTTGTTCATAATCCAGGACAGGAGTGATAGCGCTATGCATTTTTTAGAGTATAATGCACCTCACAAAAAATACACACACTTTCTTTATTTTATAATCCCTTTCCTTCTAGACATATTAAACCTCATATAGTAAACGGGATCAAGCAGTCAAAGGATGTCCCACATGTAGCTAATTTACAGGTGATTCCCTCGCCTTCACCAAGTATCAAAAAGTTCCCAGAGATGCCCCACAGATTAACCCAATAGTCCAACAGACGATACCCCCCAGAGTAGCCCATAGTTACAAATATCCCCCCCCAGAGTATCAGCAGTCACATACTGCCCCCCAGAGTAACCACATTGACAGAGATGCCCCCAAGACTAGCGAGTAGTCACAAGTTGCCCCGCAGAGTAGCCAGTAAGTCTCAGAGATGCCTCCCCAGAGTAGCCCGTAGTCAGGGGCAAACTGAGGCCAGAGGCTGGGCCCCATACAGACTTTTCTGCCATGGGACCCCTCCCCCCCCCCAAAAAAAATATACATATGGTTTTGGGGGGGGGGTTTTTTTTTTTGCATTCACATAAACGTGTGCCCTCCGGCTAGATCCTGGCGGCACACGTCTGGCGTGCTGAGGGAGGAAATGTGGCGTCTCACCCCTCCCCTCTCAATAGAGAATGAGCAGCATGGGTCATTTTATGACAAGATAGAGGACGCTCATAACTCTCCTTTTGCGGCCAACGGCTCGACCATGCGTACTTGTTGGTACCTCACCGTCCAAGCCCAGGTGGTCAATAGCACTTATTCTATGCGCAAATTTGCGGCCAGATATACGTCCCCCCATAACGTTCTTGTGAAATGTACCCAGACCTGTTTCTACTTTATACCTGATATATACACACCTTTATCTCATCTATCACCACCTAAAGTTCTACCCTCGTATCCTCGCACCCATATACATATACGTATATATTTATACACACAGATTAATAAGCATGTACATTTTTATACCTAATACAACAATGATAATATACAAATTCAGAAGTTATACAATCACATATACTGAATACCTTGGGGTCAGATTTATCAAGCTGTCTGAAGTCGAATATTTCTATTGCCATGGCAAAACCACTCACAGCTCAGCTTTCATTTTACCAGTGCTCAATGAATATTTTAAGGGAATCTGTGATGCCAACTAGAAAATAGTCTGACTGTGTGTGACTGTGGTTGTGATGGGCAACTGAAATATTCTGACTTTCAGAACAGCTTTATAATCTGCCCCAATTTAAAACAATATATACACTATAACTGACCATAATACACACATTGCTGCAATTAACTACAGAATATACACAGATGCTGCATATCCTACAGAATATACACCCATACGCAAATACACCACCTTAAGTGTATATCAGCATGTTAACACACCATACGGGAAATACACACACATTCATATATATAGCATATACATACCATACCTTATACACAACATTAATATATATGTACATACACTCACCGGACACTTTATTTGGGGGTACACCTGTCCCACTGCTCATTAACACTTAATTTCTAATAGCCAATCACAATGTAGGCAACTCAAGTGCATTTAGGCCTGTAGACATGGTCCAAGCATCTCCTCCGTTGAACCGAGCTTCAGTATGGGGAGAAAGGGTGTTTGAGTGCTTTGACGTGGCATGGTTATTGTGCCAGAAGGGCTGGTCTGAGTATTTCAGAACGCTGATCTACTGGGTTTTCACGCACAAACCATCTTAGGGTTTACAGAGAATGGTCCGAAACAAAAAAAACATCCAGTAAGCGGCAGTTCTGTGGCATAAATGCCTTGTGATGCCAGAGGTCAGAGGAGATGGGCAGACTGGTTCTCGTTTCTGCGCGTCATCGGATGGTAGGGTCAATTTGGCGTCAACAACATGAAAGCATGGGGATCCATCCTCCTTGTATCAACGAGTTGGTGGTGTCGATGGTGTGGGGATATTTTCTTCTTTGGCACTCTTTGGGCCCCTTGGACAATTGACATCGTTGCACCGCCACAGACAGCCTACCTGAGTATGGTTCTGAACATATCCTCCCTTTATGACCACAATGTACCAATTGCTGGCTACTTTCAGCAGGATAATGCGCCATGTCATAAAGCTGGAATCATCTCAGCTGGTTTCGTGAACATGACAATGAGTTCACTGTACTCAAATGGCCTCCACAGTCACCAATCTCAATCCAATAGAGCATCTTTGGGAGTGGTGGACGGGAGATTTCGCATCATGGATGTGCAGCCGACAAATTGCGCAACTGGTGTGATGCCATCTGTCAATATTGACCAAAATCTCTGAGAATGCTTCCAGGCACACTTGTTGAATATATGCCATCGAAGTAATTGAGCTTCTGAGGCAAAAGGGGTCCAAACAATAATCCGTTACTAGCATGGTTGTACCTAATAAATGGCCGGTGAGTGTGTTATATATAATATATAATTTATTTATTTTTTTTTTTTTAAGACCCCACATTTTCAGAACAGGGTCACAAGGACTACGTTTCCAAAGACAGTTTGTAAGTGCCGCATGACACCTTGCAAGTGCAAAATGCCTTCCTGAGGATTCCCTTTTGCGACGGATGCGCATGGTGTTTCCTGCACATTTGTACACCTTGATTTTGCCTCAACCCTACTAACAACCAGGGACATACAAAAACTGAATTACCAATGTATATTCCTTGAGGTTGTGCCTTTATTTCCATTGGTGTCATATCCCTTATTTACCCTTGATTGGATTAGTACCTTTGGGGAGGGGGGGGGGGGGGGAGACACCTCTTTTGATTTTTGTTTAGATTAATTGGGCATTTTTGGGCAAGAATTTTGCACTTTTTTTCTGTTGATGGCATGTGAATGTATCGACGTATCGGGTTTGAGACAGTGGTTCTTTGGAACATGTACTTTTGTACTTTTACCTGGTTCTTTCATATTGCTCGTTGTTTCGTATTTTGATATGAAATACAACGTTTTGTTTATGTCTTTTTGGCCTATACTTTTTTGTTCATGGTCTACCACACATTATGTTTTTAATGCAAATGCTTATAAGAAGGCAGAAGGCATTTTACACTCCAGGTGTGATGGGGTTTCTGCACCTGTCTTTAGATGAGATTTGTCCCTAGGTCACAGGTCCCTTTTAAATGTGCACATTCATGCTTATAAAATTATAAATAACAGTAATGCCTATATACTCACTGGCCACTTATTAGGTCACCTGTACCACTGCTACTTTAACACTTAATGTCTAATCATGCAATCCAACATTGGCGGCAACCTCAAGTGCATTTGGGCATGTAGACCTGGTCAGACAATCTCCTGCATTTCAAACCAAGCATCATATGGGGAGAAAGGTGATTTGAAGTTGCCTTTGACGTGGCATTTTTGTTTGTGCCAGAAGGCTGGTCCTGAGTATTTCAGAAACTGCTGATCAACTGGATTATTCCGCACAACCATCTCTAGGTTTACAGAGAATGGTCCAAAAAAGAAAAAACATCCAGTGAGAGGCTTCTGTCGGCATAAATGCCTTGTTATGCCAGAGGTCGAGGAGAATGGGAAACTGGTTCGAGCTGATAGAAAGGCAACAGTGATCAATTTCCCACCCTTACACCAAGGGTGGCAGAAGAGCATCTCTGAACCTCACATTACGGGTCCAACTTTGAGGCAAATGGGCTATACAGCAGCAGAAGAACCACACCCACCGGTGCCACTCCTTTTCATCTAAGAACAGGAACTGGGCTACCATTTTGCACAAGCTCTCGAAATTGACAGTAGAAGATTGGAAAAACATTGCCTGAGGATCTCGATTTCTTGCTGCGACATTCTATGGATAGGGTCAGATTGGCTCAACAACACGACGCATGGATCCATCCTTCCTTTTATCGGATGGTGGTGGTGGTGTCATGGTGTGGTGATATTTTTCTTTCTTGGCACTCTTGGCCACTTGGTACCATTAGCATCGTTGCAATGCCAACGCCTCCCTGAGTATGGGTTGCTGACCATGTCCATCCCTTTCTACACAATGTCCCCACCATCTGATGGCCTACTTCACAAGCAGGATAATGCGCATGCATAAGCTGGAATCAATCTCAGCCGGTTTCTTGAACATGTACACTGAGATCACTGTACTCAAATGCACTCCACATCACCAATCTCATCCAATAGAGTCACCTTTGGGATTTGTGAACGGGAGATCGCATCAATGTATGTGCATCCACAAATCGCGGCAACGTGTATTCCATCGTGTCAATATTGACAAAAATCTCTGAGGAATTCTTGCAGCACCTTGTTGAATCGATGCACAAGAATTGAGGCAGTTCTGAAGGCAAAGGGGGTCCAATCCGTACTGCATGGTGGTATTACCTAATAAAGTGGCCGGTGAGTGTATATATATATAGATCTATATATATATATATGATAATATATATATATCGTATAATATATATATGCATATTATACACATTATATGCCGTATATATACATTATAAACACAGTATGCATATAGGACAACCTATACCCGTATATACATATACACATTATTAACATAATACACAGTAGATGCTATATACCATATACTCGTATAATAACCCCCAAAATTCATAACTACACACAGTAGATTGCAGCATACAGTATATCACCATAGATGCATCTAACACATATACACAGTATAACCATATAGACATCTGTAATGCATTTATACACGTATCCACATAATCACAGTAGATGCATATATACACTATCCACAGTATAAACATATTACACGCAGAGCATTTATCCACAGTATAATACATATATACACATAAGATGCACATATTACAGATATACATACCACTCACCGGCACTTTATTGGTACACGCATGCTAGTACTGGGGGGACCCACTTTGCCTTCAGAACTGCCTCACTTCTTCATGGCAATTGATTCAACAAGGTGCTGAAGCATTCTCAGAGATTTTGGTCCATATTGACATGATTGGCATCACACAGTTGGGCCGCGATTTGTCGGCTTCACATCCATGAGGCGAATCTCCTGTTCCCCACATCCCAAATGCTCTATTGGATTTGAGATTTGGGACTGTGGATGCCCTTTGATACAGTGAACTCATCACTGTCATGTTCAAGAAACCGAGTCTGAGATGATTCCAGCTTTTATGACATCGCGCATTATCCTGTGAAAGTCAGCCATCAATGTTGGGTACATTGTGGTCATAAAGGATGGACATGGTCAGCAACATACTCATGTAACTCTTGTTGGCTTTGCACCAATGCTCAATTGGTACCAAAGGGGGGCCCAAAGAGTGCCAAGAAAATATTCCCCACCCATGACACCACCACCACACAACTGACTGTTGATACAAGGCATGGAATTGGATCCTGCTTTCATGTTGTTGACGCCAAATTCTGACCCTACCATCTGAATGTCCGCAGCAGAAATCGAGACTCTCAGACCAGGCAACGTTTTTTCATCTTCTATTAGCCAATTTCGATGAGTCTTGTGCAATTGTAGCCTCAGTTTCACATTGTTCTTAGCATGAAGGAGTGCACCCGGTTTGGTCTTCTCTCTGTGCCCATCTGCCTAAAGTTCGATGTTACTTGGTCGTTCAGAGATGCTCTTCTGCCCTACCTTTGTTGTAACGGGTGGCGTTGATTCATCTGTTGCCCTTGCCTATCTGCTCAAACAGTCCGCCCATCTCCTCTGACCTCGGGCATCAACAAGGCATTTCTGCCCACATAACTGCCGCTCACGGTATGTCTTTTTCTTTTCGGACGCATTCTCTGTAAACCCTAGAGATGGTTGTGCGTGAAAATCCCAGTAGATCAGCCGTTTCTGAAATACTCGACCAGCCCTTCTGGCACCAACACATGCCACGTTCAAGGCACTCAATCACCTTTCTCCCCATAATGATGCTGCTCGTTTTCAACTGCAGGAGATTGGTCTTGACCATGGTCTAACATGCCTCTATGCACTGATTTGCCCCCATGTGATGGGCTGATTAGAAATTAAGTTGTTACGAGCAGTTGGACCGTTGTACCTAATAAAGTGCCGGTGATTGTTATAACACAGTCGATGTATCTATACATATCACAGTTATACATATATCACACAGATAAATACTATGTAATACAATTTACCAAACCTTTTTGGATATTTGGGAGCTATATGGGTGACTGGCCGTGGCGTCAGGTGGGTGTTCGGGCAGGTGGGTTGAACGGGTGCTTGTTCGGATCGGTGCTTATTTGGGTGCCGGGGGGGGGGAGTAGGGGGCGGGTGGCTGCTTGCTTGGGCAGGGGGGGTCGGGCAGCTGCTTGTTTGAGCGGGAGAGTTGGGGAGGTGCTTGTTCGGATGGGGGTTGAGTTACGGCTGGGCCCCGATGGTAGTGTTTTTGCGCCACGCCAAGTAGTCCAGACAATGGTCGGACTGGGGGGCTAGGAACCCCACCCATGAAATTATTCTGGGGCCCCACCTACTGCTATTGGCGTGTTAAAGTATAGGGCTCTACAAATACAACTGCCTTGGCCACCACCAGTATTGCAAAGTTAGCTATTCCTATTATTTAGCAATGCAAACTGGCATATGGGTGGATAAATTTAAAGGGTTGTCGGGGGGCTAAAAGCATGCCTTACTTTCTTCCAAAAAAAAAAAAAGTGCCAAATCTGACCATAGTTGGTACCTGGCAATTGCACCAAGCTCCATCATTTCTTATGTCCTGACTGCAATACTTTCAACCCAGAGCTAAAGCATGCACAATAAAAAGCCAAGAGTAATTCAATCAAGATATATATATACAATAACTTTATTGAATTCCAGCAAACAAACAAAAACCCACACACATCTAAAATATCTAAAAGCTAATGTACAAGAAATACACTGAGCTCCGACCCAGGTGGTGGTCCCCGGCATCCCCTCCTATTTTAAGGTGAGTGAACATCATTAGGCTCTTACCCCCGAGTAAGGTCGTCCATGTGACGGATACGCTTGGGGGGACTTCACCTCATATCCTGCTCACCGTCCACCTGTATGGCATCCACTGTACTCGCACTTCTTGCAGCACCTTTACCTCTCACGACGCCAGTGAGATTTTGGCAGTACTTTTACTACTCCTTTCGGTATATGGCCCTATACTAAAGCACACTGCATCCACTTTCTTCTTTATATATCCTATTTTGAAAGCACTTCCACTTTGTTGTAGTTGGTCATTGAATAGGAGACAGTACCCTGCATTTGGGAATTGATAAAATTTAGCGTTTTTTTATGGTTTATGATCCTGCAGGCTGTGCATAGTTTCATCTATATGTATAGGTATTTAACTATAGACCTTTTGTATGACATACTGAGGGTGGTTTTCAGACACTAACATATTGTCGGGAGAGAGGTGTGTGCGGTGACCTCCCCTGGGTTCTCCAATCTGTATTTTCTTGTACATTAGTCTTTTTTAGATGTATTTGATGTGTGTGGGGTTTGTTTTGTTTTGTCCTGGAATTTCCAATAAGTTATTTGTATATACTTGATTGACGTTACTACTCTCTTTTATTGTGCATTGCTTTAGCTCTGTGTGTAAAATTAATTTTCGTTGCACAGGCTGGTTATAATTAATTTTTGGGCTGTGCACCAATCTCTTTTTTTTTGGTATTGAGCTGCAAGCCAGTACAACCGTGAATATGGTGCTGTTTTTTTATAAGAAGGAAACCATATTTCTCAACGAGACCAGTCACCTTATATAATACAACAATACAGGTTGTGTATATCATAAACAAGAACTTTCCATATTTACTGTATTAGGTTAATATTTTCAGATTCCTAGGGGTAAATGCAATATGGTGCTGTTTTTTGTAAGAGAGCCATGTTTCTCAAACTACAACCAGGCACCCTATTAAATACGGGGTTTTATATTCATAACAAGAGCTTGTCCCCCAATATTTACTGTATAGTTCATTATTTCCGATTACTATGGTATAAGTAGTTTAAACGAGAGATGGAAGCCTACTGTAAATAAAGCTTTAACATAAATGGGTCAAGTGGTGCTGTATTACTTTTATGCGAACTGTAAAGGAAATCTACCTGAACTCATAGACTGTAAGCTCATGTTTCATCCTCCTGAATCATCATAGACTGTACTCTGTGTTATCCCCTCCATCCTCAATAGACTGAAGCTGTTTGTCACCCCCTCTCCACTATCAGCTCTTGGCCCCCCCCCCTCTCCTCATAGACTGTATCTCTTGTGTCCACCCAGCCTACTCTTGTGTCACCCTTCAACCGCATAACTGTACGCTCTTGTACACAGGGCCCTCATCCTATATGCTGGTTTGTATGTAATTTTATTTGTATTGTCGTTTAGGATTTGTAAAAGCTATGAGATTTAATGGCACTATATAATAACTATTATAAATCATCATGTATTCCAGGAATGTTACTCATAGTCACACCTGTCCAGCAAACTGAAAACCCCAACCAGGCTTGGCGCTAGCTGCCAGACTTGTAAGTGTGGCAACGTCCCTGCGGGCTAAGGTCCCTGCCTAAGCAGCAAACCGTCCTGATAAGGGCCAAACCCTATCAGGACCTAACTGACGGTCCCTGACGAACCCCTACAACATGACAGGGGAAACTACTTCGTTCTTGGAGCTGCTGGTGTGGCGCGACAGGTAACGAAATCAGGTAATAGACCAGTGTTCACACTAGTGCAAAGAATACCAACACAGGAGCTGAGGACAGGGACAATAACAAACCGATTAGACAGTCTTCAGGACAAGATACTCACAGTCAATCCAGAATCAAGCGGGATAACGACATACAGATACCGGCATACAAACGGAAACAGGTACAACTGAAACTAGAAACACAGGGAAGCAAGGCTCAAAATAACCACAAGGTAAGATGGGAATGGGCAGTGTATATAAGTCCATTACGGACACGCCTCCAGCAGTACACTGTGGTAGACTGTTCATCAGGCTCGTAACCCTTGCTGGCAGGACCGAAATGCAAGGAGCAGGGTGTGGCTCAGTTACTTCCAAACCAAGAATTAAGCACCTTCCACAATAAACGCCATGTATTCCGCCAACTGCGGATAGAACGCCTTTCAGGCACGGACGTTACAGCCGTACTGACAGTCTGCAGAGTTCTGGGTACACAGACTAATCTAACAACATAATTTTTGCCAGCAAGCTTTCTGTCACATTCAAAAAGGGATTGGCTCCAGTTCTTACCCCTTAGCGCTCTGCGCCGTAGCTGTACACTACGGCCAGAGACGATCCCGGTTGCAATCCCCGCAACACCCGCGTTTCGGATGAGCTCTGATCGCAGCCGGCCGTTTAACCCGTTAAATGCCGCGGGTCAAAACGCGACCAGCGCATTTAACATGCCTTCGGGGTCTTTACCCCACATCGCCCCCCCCCCCGCGCCGTTTTCGGGAAGCTGATCGCTGCTCTGGCACCTCTGGGGTCCGATCGGACCCCAAGAGCCTGAAAAAAAAAGGCACGCCTTTCAAGATGGCGTCTGTGACTGGCAACTGCTATACCCTGCAATACATCATTATTGCAAGTCTTATCATGAAACAGCATCAAATATGCTTTTCTATCCCATGTGGATGAAGTCAAAATGTAAAAAAAATGTTGTTCACAATAAAAATAACTTTATAAATCATTAAAATGCCCATAAGCCCCAAAACTATATAGACATATAACGCTCAAAACAGTCCTAAATCATAACAAACCCCAATATATAGATCACCGCATTCCGTAACAATCCCATAGCTAAAAACTAAATAACCTATGAACCCATATGATGACAGCCGTAAAAAAAAAAAAAACGTTAAAAACCCGCCCAAATTATGATTTTTACCTATTTATCCCACTAAAAAAATCCATAACTTATCACAAACGTAGTACTCCAGAATGATACTATTGCCCAAAACACCATTCCCGTAAAAACAAGGCCATCAACCGCTTCTTACCAAAAACGTAACATGTTTGCCACTTGGAAACGTCGATGCAAAATATAAGATTTTTCCCACATTAGGTTTTATTTGGCAAATTTAGTAAAACATAAGAAAAATATGCATGTCTTCTGGTATCCCCGTAATCGTATCGACCCTAGAAATAAGATAACAGGATTATTAGATCTACGGTAATCACAGAAAAACAAAAAAGTAAAAATCCAGTACAGATTGATGCTTTTCTACTCATGAGCGCAAAAACAAAGTTCCTAAATTTTCACATCGGTGTACAACCCCAAAATGGGAACCACTGGCAAAAGCATCTCATCGCAAACCCAAAAAAATGCCGTCACATGCCCAAATAACAGAAAAAGCGAAAAATTTTATAGCCTTTCAAAATCTCGGCGCTGCAGGGTGCTCCTTCCTTCTGCGCCCATAACCCAAGTAATGTCCACATGTGGGGGGTCGCTGCACTCAGAGAAATTGGTAGAACAAATTTTATGGTGGTTTTCTCATATTTATCTTTGGAAATGTGTAAATTTTAGGGCTTAATGAACCCGACAAAATTTGACCATTCTAATTGCATCATCTTCACCGCCATTTGATTCACTTCCTATGAAGATCTGAAGGGGTTAACAACAATCATTTGTAACTGCGTTTTCTGATATTTGTGGGTGCAGATTTGAAATGGGTTGGTTATATAGTGGGTTTTTGATGCTAAATATGTAAAATTTAATTTCAACAGTATTTATCCCCAAAATAGGTCAATTCTGAAAATCGAGAAAATCGCTATTCGATTGTACGGCCGCTTGACATCAAATAATTATCCAAACATTTCGCAAATTATGAAATGTAAAGTAGACACTGGGAAATGTTATTCGGCAAGTTTTTAGTGTTAATCGATCTGCCTTAAAACGCGGTGATTTTGAATTTTGGAAATTGCTAATTTTCTAAAAAATTCATATTTTTTCCTTTTTTTGTAAATAAACGCAAAACTTATCAGCCCAATTACCACTAAAATGAATTACAACAATGTGGGGAAAAAACAATCTCAGAATCGCTTGATAAGTAAAAGTGTTCAAAAGTTATACCATGTCAAGAGACCAGTTCAGAATCCAAAAAATGGGATGAGCCTTAACTGTAAAATGGCTTGCGTTCTTAAGGGGTTACTTCAACTAGGCTCCTTACCTGTGACAGCAGAATTATGAGATGAGCCCTCCTGGATTGGAGGTGTCAAGTGAATTTTTTTTAGGCAATTTCTATACACTTCCAACAAGGATTGTGAGCCATCTTCTGGACCTTTTGACTTCTTGAGATTTTACCTATAATTGCTCTTATCTCCTCTAACCGTTATTTTCTGCTGCGAAAGAAGAAAAGTCCATGCTCTAGTATGAGGGCCTGGAGTTGCCTCCAAGAATTGGGTCCCTTTTTCTTCTCAAAGCCTTCCTTCGGATAACAAGTCAGTAAATTAAGATCTCCCACTCCCAGGATATCCTCACTGATTCCTTGTAAAACACCTTGGATTGCGTGAGACCCTGCCCAATTTCTTTCTTCTCTACATGTTCCCAGCATTCTCAAATGGATCAGGAGCCCCAGGGTTCCTAATCAACTTCATCTACCAGTGAGATGGTACCATACTGTACTGATGCGTCATTATCTCAGATTTCAGCCGGTCAATCCTTTTTTGGTTCATCCCCCCCCGCCGAAACAGTGACTCCAATTTTTTACACAGTCTCAGAATACTTGGCTATACTTCTTCTACGTCTCCCCGTCTCTGCAAGAGGGGCCGGATCTCCGCGCCGACGTCCTCCCTCCAGTCGGCCAGGTTATCATAAAATTCACTCTGGCCTGTGATTCTGGTAGAAAAGTGAATATATTCCTGCAGAATATCAGTCTTAGACTTAGAAGACTTAGACTAGAAATCAGTCCCCATAGGCCCTCTACACCAGCCTCAGGGTACTTTAGTATCGTTAGTATCTTTAACCTTATAGCGAAAAGAGCTTTCGGGGCTGCGTGTGACGCTTGTGCCACCCTACCTAGGAAATAGCGGAGATGTGCGCGCGCATCGTCGCGGTCCAGCGCCGAGCCCCTTCGGCTCTAAAGTTTAAAAGTGTTAAAACCGCGATACTGCGGTTTATAACACTAACGAAAGTAAGTACCGGCACCACTCACCCGACTGGTGCTTCGGTAATTCCAGCTTATCCCCTAAACATTCTAAATGGTAGGTTTCCTTTACATTCATTCCAGCTTCATGACCACTCCTACCCCCTCTGACCTGGAGGCCACAAGCATATAGAGCCAGGGCTCATGTGTCTCGCGCCTCATAGGTTTTAATTTTTTTTATTGCCATCCTGTTGTAAATAAGTGTCCTGTTTTTAATCATCTGTTGTTTAGAGGTTTTTTTTTTAATTCCTTTGATGTATCACTGTGTAGTGTGTTAAATGCTGTGAATTTCTTTCTGTTTCATGCATAACCATCATTCTAACGAAGAGACTATTATTCTGAAAAGCTCACCATCAAATAATCCTCAGTTGCCTCAAAAAGGTATCGGCTGATTTTTCACTACTTCTTCTCTCTCCACGGCTAACACGTTACAAATCTAGCTACTAGCAACTTGGAAGAACCACCAATTTACCTCGAACAAGAATGTGAACTTAAAACCCGGCTAAAAAGTTTGCACACTTAAACATCGACATATTTTTCCTAAACAAAAGCAAAAAGGAAAGGACTTCATCCAAAAGGCTTCACACTCACGCACCCAACCCGGAATACTTACAACAGTCGATTGGGCAAAATGACTGGTGCATACGGACATCTGAAACTTGCTCAACAACATGATTAAGATTCTCTATAACAACAAGAGGAAAAATACATGAGTAATACATGCCCCAAAACACTCCTGGAACATGATACAGAGGAGATGGGAAGGACAAACGCAATATATTACCATACACTTCAGTATATGCTGATCAAAACAAAAAGAAAGCTCCAGAGACTGAGACAAAAAGTCTCCATCACTCACAGCACAAGTGCTCAGCCAGTTCACACTCCGAGCTGTGTTGTGACCTTTCCTCCTATCCTGACAAACATAGTGTCCAGTTTCTCTCCATGGTCTGTCTTCTGCCCTGCATATCTGTGGCAAAATTAAACTCTGCAATGACATGGAGGAATCTTTCAGAAAAATTAAGACTCAGAGACTCATTTCCATGACAGAGACTCTCCTCACAGCACAAGATTTGGAGACAGGACAGTTCAACAGCCCCCAAAACCCAACAAAAAGATCTACCCCTTGCCCCCCACATATCTGGAACCAACTCACACTGATACATACATTGACCACTTCAGAAAAAAAGTGAAAACGGAAATCTGGGGAAAAGAAGAAACAATTAAATAACCAACCATCCCTTATAGTAAACTTGAAAGTGATCCCAACAGAGGCCTACAAGAAGTCAACTTATTGATATGACAAGAGGTTTTCAACTGAGATGGCAACACACCGCATGTCCACCTTCTCATCCCAGAGGACCATGCCAGGCTGTTTCTATATGCCCCCAAATACACAAAGATGGCAATCCAGGAATGCCTTTAATTTCTGGCTTGCACATTGACGGAAAGTATCTCAGTTGGGTGGAAAATTCCTTAAACCCCTGGTCAAAATTACTTCCTAAGCTACCTCCATGACAACTACTGACCTTTTAATAACTTCAAGCTGTAGGCCCATCCTGATGGTACAATTCTGGCACCATGGACGTGATCACTATACACTACCTGCCCCCATGAGATGGAATAAGCAGTAGCCGGGCATCACATGGGAAACACAACTTCCCACAGAACTGGTCCTCAGATCTCTACAATTTGGCTCCGCCACAACTATTTTTCATTTGGAGCAGATCTTAACCTACATTGTATGGGAACATGATGGGTTCAAGGGCGAAGACCAGGAGTTCACTTAGACTCCGCTCCCGGGTTGCGGCTAAGGTTGTTATCCCTTGTGGTGGTCCAGGGAGTCCACTGACTATTCCCCTGAGATTGTGACAGTAAGATCCGGCCATGGACTCCGCCAAGGTCTGTACCAGCTTCTAGGTGACCTTCCCAGCACTATTGCCCAGCAGTCCCAAGAGATTGCTGCGCAAAAAGAACTCTTGGACAAACTCTCTGCCACCCTGCGGATTATTGCCTCCCAGCAGTAGGCTCCTGCGACTCCTGTTGTTTCTGTCCCCCAGCCAAGTTTTTCGGCAGCGAACTCTGGATCAGATTTTTTGATGCCAAACAAATTTGAAGGCAACCCCATGTTGTCCAATGCTCGTTGTACATCAAACTGACATCCTCCCAGTCCACCCCCGAACGCACTAAGTTGGCATGTGTTTTCTCTTTGCTCACTGGAGAGGCACTGGACTGGGCTACTCCTCTATGGGATAGTGGTGACCCTGACATGGTTACCCATACCAAGTTCCTGAGAAAAATCCAGCCCAGGTTTGAACCACCTCAAGTTCGGCTACTTCGCCCCTCCTGCCTGGTCCCAGTGTCCCCAGTGACTGCGCAGCTTCCCAGAGCTGCTCCAGCGGCGCCCAAGCCTTCGCAGCTTCCCAGTCCAGTCCAGGTTTGCACCACCTCAAGTTTGGCTACATCGCCCCTCCTGCCTGGTCCCAGTTTCCCCAGTGACTCTGCAGCTTCCCAGAGCGGCACCCAAGCCTCCGCAGCTTCCCAGAGCTGCTCCAGTGGCGCCCAAGCCTCCGCAGCTTCCCAGAGCTGCTCCAGTGGCGCCCAAGCCTCCGCAGCGTCTCCGGCCTCCCCTGAGGCCGCTCCAGAGCCTACACCGGCCTCCCCTAAGGCCGCTCCAGAGCCTACACCGGCCTCCCCTGAGGCCGCTCTGTTGTGTCTAGAGCCGACCCAACCTGCGGCTTCCCAAGTCTTCCCGGTGCCTGCTCTCCTCCTAAGGTGTCTAATCACTAAGAAGAATTGGAGGAGGCGAAGAAAGAAGAACAGCGGGCTGAAGAAGAAGAGAAGAGGGGCCCTAAGGGGGGCCACGCCGGTTTCCTCCGAGGCTGCGCTCCTGCCGACGCCGCACGCTCCTGGCTCTTCAGGAATTTAAAGGGCCAGCGTCCTCCTTATTGATGCTGGCATCAAGACTCTGCTATATAGCCTGGCAACTTCCAGCGATAGTGGTGACCCTGACATGGTTACCCATACCAAGTTCCTGAGAAAAATCCCGTCCAGGTTTGAACCACCTCAAGTTCGGCTACTTTGCCCCACCTGCCTGGTCCCAGTGTCCCCAGTGACTGCGCAGCTTCCCAGAGCTGCTCCCAGGACTCCGCAGCTTCCCAGAGCTGCTCCAGCGGCGCCCAAGCCTCCGCAGCTTCCCAGAGCTGCTCCAGCAGCGCCCAAGCCTCCGCAGCTTCCCAGAGCTGCTCCAGCGGCGCCCAAGCCTCCGCAGCTTCCCAGAGCTGCTCCAGCGGCGCCCAAGCCTCCGCAGCTTCCCAGTCCAGTCCAGGTTTGAACCACCTCAAGTTTAGCTACATCGCCCCTCCAGCCTGGTCCCAGTGTCCCCAGTGACTCCGCAGCTTCCCAGAGCGGCACCCAAGCCTCCGCAGCTTCCCAGAGCTGCTCCAGCGGCGCCCA
>WNYA01000427.1:0-20750 GCA_019512145.1 Engystomops pustulosus | reverse complement strand
AGGCCCGCCCCGGTGGGCGCAACTTTGTCTGCGTTTGCAAGCGCAGACAAAAGCGCCCTGTGTGGCGCCAGCCTAAGGCCCTGCTTAAAGCAGATAAACTGCCCTGGAAAGGGCGAACCCACTATCAGGAACCTAACTGACGGTCCCTGAGTGACCCTAGAAAGTGACAGGAAAACCTACTTCGTCTGGCAGCTACTGGATGGTGGAGCGGACAGGTAACTGGAATACAGGAATAGACCAGTTTTCACACTGGTAACAGAAACAGACACAAGACAGACAGGAAAGTGTGGTCACATTAGGAGGTAAACGATACTGAGAGGCAAACAACAGATACAGACAGACAAGTGGAGTCAAACAAACCGGGTCAAAACCAAGATGGTGGCAAAGGTACAGATTCGTATAGCAAATAGAATGGTCAGTAGGCAAAGCTGAAGTCAATACACAGAATAGCAAGTATCGTAATGGCAAGAGCACTAGATAGACTGCAATAACCAGCACCAGATGAAGGGGCTGAGCAGAATATAAGGCAGTAATGGACACTACCTCCAGCACTGACTGGCTCAGCCGTCCATCACTCAAACCGGCAGCTGCAGGCAAAACGATACAGGACACATTCCAGGCTTTCCCCAGAGGATCAGAAATGGACTGTCAATCCACGGCAAGCATTGGGTTTGTGGTTTTCCAGCAAGAAGCCTGAAACCTGATCCCATCAGTACAATTTGTGAGTTCTGACACTTGCTTATTTAGATCCAGAATCTGGGCTTCCAGATGAGCATTTTTCACACATCCCACACAGCAGTATTCCCCCTCAAATGGCTGTTTAAGGAAAGCATACATGGCACAGGATGGACACTGTGTAACATTGCCACTTATGAAGTCCACTGTACTAATGGGGAATACAAGAGAAAATATGCAAGAAAAGAATTGACAGAAAACATGTTCAACAAACAAAAACAACAGTTACCTGCTAAAGTCCCTCAAGCTAAAGTCCCTTACTCCTAAGTCCCATTTTGGACAGTGGACACAATTAGGAACAATATACACTCACTTGCAGAATCGCTTTACTGTTTGCTATAGGTTAGATGCCAAAATAAGCCGCTGCGTTCACTGCAACAAGTACTGATTGCAAAAACGGAGTAGGAATAGTAGTCCTACGTGGTGACCATACATCCAGGATGGAAGTAGTAGTACTGTGCTGTGTTCATATATCCAGGACAGGAGTGATAGCGCTATGCAGTTTAGGAGTAGTAGATCTGCACCTTCACAAAAAATACACACACTTCTTATTTTATCCCCTTTCCCTTCTAGACAGTATTAACCTCCATATAGTAAAAGGGATCAGAGCAGTCAAAGGAATGTCCCACAATGTAGCTAGATGTTACAGGGATTCCCTCGCCCTTCCCCAGAGTATCAAAAAGTCCCAGAGATGCCCCACAGAGTACCCAATAGTCACAGAGATACACCCCAGAGTAGCCAATAGTTACAAAGATGCCCCCCAGAGTAGTCAGCAGTCACAGACATGCCCCCCAGAGTAACCAGCATTGACAGAGATGCCCCCCAGAATAGCGAGTAGTCACAAAGTTGCCCCGCAGAGTAGCCAGTAGTCTCAGAGATGCCTCCCAGAGTAGCCAGTAGTCAGGGGCATAACTGAGGGAGAGGCTGGGCCCCATAGCAGATTTCTGCATGGGACCCCCTTCCCCTCCAAAAAAATATATACATATGTAGGCTGCATTCACATAAACGTGTGCCCGTCCGGCTGGCAGGCACACGTCCGGCGTGCTGGAGAGGAGGAGAAGTGATCGCGTCTCACCCCTCCCCTCTCAATAGCGAATAGAGCAGCATGGCCATTCTTATGGACAAAGATAGAGCACGCTCGTGGCCACGAGTGTGATTCTCAGGCGGCCAGGGACAATAGCGAGTAAGGTAGTCACAAAGTTGCCCCGCAGAGTAGCCAGTAGTCTCAGAGATGCCTCCCAGAGGAGCCCAGTAGTCAGGGGCATATAACGGGGGGGAGGCTGGGCCCCATAGCAGATTTTGCATGGGGGGCCCCCCCCCCCCCAAAAAAAAAATCTGATCCCCCTGATCAAAAATAACAACTTCAGGTTACCCCATGCAGGTTAAAACCCCTTAGGACGCAGGCCATTTTATAGCTTAAAGGCTCAGGCCCGATTTTTGGGATCGGAACCTTGCTTCGGCTTTATATGGTCATATAACCTTTTGAACACACTGTTACTTATCAAAACGAATTATGAAGATTGTTTTTCCCCACCATGTGTACTTCATTTAGTGTAATTTTGGCTGGATAATGTTTTGCGTTATTTACAACAAAAAAAAAAAAGAAGAAAATATGATAAATTTTTGAAAACAAATTTGCCCATTTTTTTCGAAAAATTCTAAATCATTTGCGTTTCAGGCAGGATAGATTTACCACCTTAAATAAAGTTTGCTGAATAAACATTTCCCATTTGTCTACCTTACATTTCATAATTTCTGGAAATGTCTGGATAATTATTTTGATGTTCACGCGGCTTACAAAATAAAAATATCGTTTTCGGATTTTCAGATGACTATTTTGGGGGGATTTTTAAATAATGATTAGATAAATACAGTTTTGAATGAAATTTTAACATGATTTAGGCATCAAAACCCCTATATAAACCAACCCATTTCAAATTTCTGCACCCCTCGAGCTAATTTCAGAAACAGCTTTTACGAAAGATTGTAACCCCTTGAGATCTTCATTAGGTAATTGAATTCCAAATGGAGGGTGAGATTTAGGGAATATGGTCATATTGTTCCTTAACGTTTCCATTTAGCCCTTAAAATTTTTACCAACCATTTTCCAAATAATTATATAAAAAAAGAGGGGGGGGGGGGGGAAAGGGGAAAAACCACCATACCAAATTTGTTTTCTGCAATTTCTCCTGAGTATACAAAGGAACCCCCCACATTTGTGGCTGTTACTTGTTTATGGGGGCACAGCGCAGGGTGCAGAAGGGAAAGGAGCACCCTGGCAGCTGGCCAGATTTAGTTCCTCAATTGGCCCTTTTTGAGGCTATAAAATTTTCGGGGCTTTTTCGTTATTTGGGGGCCATTGTGACGGCACATTCAATTTTTTCATTTTTTTGCGGGATTGGAAGATGCTTTTTCCATTGTTACCATTTTTGGGGTTGGTATCACATATTGTTTGAAAAAAAAATTTAGAACTTTTTGGAGGGGGCTAGGAGTAGAGGAAAAGCATCAATTATGTACTGAATTTTACTTTTTTTTTTTTTGGTGTTCACTGTATTAGGGACTAATAATCATTGTTTTATCTATTTCTTATGGGTTGAATCGATTACGGGGGATACCACCAGGACATGAATATATTTCTTACGTTTTTTACTAAAAATTTGTTCAAACAAAACCCTAATGGGGGGAAAAAAAAAATCTATCATTTATGTATGCGTCTTCCAAGTGGAATTATAACATTGTTACTTTTGGCCTGACGTGAGGGGCTGAGGTTTGATGGCTTGTTTTTTTGCCGGGACATGTTGTACTTTGCCACCAGTATCAGTCTGAAGTACATATGGTTTTTGATTGATGTTGGATAGCATGTTTTTTTGTGGGGATTGAAAAGGTAAAAATCATAATTTTTGGCAGGGTTATAACACAGTTTTTTTTATAAGGCGTTTTATCGTGGGGGTCAATAATGATTTTACTTTTATTCTAACGGGGTGTGTACGGACGCGGTGTGAGGTGCATACTATAATTATGTTGGGGGTTTGTTGTTATGATTTAGACTTTTTTTTGAAGTTATATGTTCTCTTTATATGGTTTTGGGAGTTGTTTGGGGGGCAGTTTTAGTGCAATTTTAGTGATTTCGACTATTTTTGATTGAATAAACTTTTTTTTTATTTACTTTTTCACTTTTATACCAATTGGGGGACAGAGAAAGCAAATCCTTTCTGATTGCTTCTTTCATGATAATATTCTGCAAATTAACTGATGGATTGCAGAGTATTTATCAGTGTCAGCCTATGCACTTGCATTAAAAGGCTGGCAACTGTCGCCAGTAAGATGACGGTCACAGGACGCCATTCTTACCGGCAATTATTGCAAGTAAAACTCTGGGGTCCAGATCGGACCCCAGGACGTTGCTATAGCAACGATTCGGCGCCCCCCGAAAAACGCGTTCGGGGGGGGCGGATCGTGGGAGAAAGGGACCCACCCAGGATGCAGGGTTAAGATGCCGAGGTCGCGCTGGACGCGGAATTATTTTTAAAGGGTTTTAAGCACAGCGAATCGGAGGACAACTCCGAATCGCGGGTGTTACAAATGGGGTGCCGGCTATTTAGTTACAGCCGGCACCCGGTGTTTCCCGATGCCGGTTGGCTCTGATTCCAGAGACCGAGCCGGGGCATAAGCCGCCGTGGCCGGATATAATCCGCCACTGAGCGTAAAGTCACTGCGCATCCGTGGCGGATGTAATCCCGCCACGGCATGCGTGAAGGGCGTTACAAAGAACATGTCAATGAACAGATTTGTGCAAAAAATTCTTTGGCGTGATGGACACATTTAGATACAGGTCAATAAACCAATCAAATTACTGTCATGCCCTGAGAGGTAGGGCCACAATTTTTGCACAAAATCATAGAAACATGTGTTCCATGGTGTTAGACTGAACAGATTGATGGCAGGGGAGGAATTTCCACTGGGCATTCTCTGGAAAACCACGGCCATCTAGTACAAATTTATTCACATGCTGCAACATATTCCTCAACATAAATGTGACCATTCAGGGCCACCTATAAGATTCAAAAAAGAAACCAATTCCTCAGTAGTCAGGCGACTCCAGAATGTTAGCATGCAAGTACCATTGACATCCTCCATAACCTGACCCGGGTTTGGCAGGTACAAATAGCTTTCCGTCAAGGGGTGTTATCAGGAGCCAGATTGTGATGTATCACAGGATGACGAGTAAATAATCTGTGCATCACTAGCAGGACGCGTCAAACCTTAAGAGCCCCAAAACAGAACAGGTTTCAGGGTTGTTACATCGGATAACATAACTCAGGTATGTATAGTGCTCAGACCCCAGAGATCAACAATGGCCTTGTCAGATCTTATTGGCGGACTTCATCTGAAGGTTTTACTGAAATACCGGGGCACCTCAAAGTGACTCCTCGACTATCATTTAGATTTGGCTGAGGCTTCTTCAACTGGAGGTCTACCAGGACAGGAACTCCGATTGAAATGACCAGAGTTGTCCACATGTAGAAGCACCAAGACTCCCTTAAGTAGATCTCTGCAATGTGCTGAGGTGGACAGAAACTCCCACTTTTCAATCTGAGAGCGGGCTTTCCCACTTTGATTGGATGGGTTCTACATAGTCCTCGGACTATGTTTTTTTTCTGGGGGGGGAAAGGGAAGTTTTTTTAGGATAGAGCAGGTAGACAGTTGGAGAAGGAGGATAGAGAAGAAGGAATCAGAAAAAAACCAGACTCACGTTCATGCTTACCTCTCTATGACGTCTGTGCTGCTCTGACCGCTAGTGGGTCATGGGCCTGTTTTCTACGGGTCTTCAGCTCTGGACTGGTTCCCACTCACAGATTTGTAATAGCATCAAGACAGGCCCAATCTAAACTGTATTATCTTAAGGGCTCTATCATTCATCCGCCTCTGTAACAGCCCAACCTCCTGACTCAGAGCAATAATCCTCCGCAGCATGTTTACCACTGACGTTAAGGCAGTCAACTGAGCACTCAGCAAAAACGGTGTTTTATTCTGGCTCCTCATATAAAGACCCCAGGCTGAAAAAGGAAAAGGGTTCTCACTGGAGGACACCTCTGGCGCATTTCAGGGTCTAAAAAGAAAAGCCCATTTCCTGAGGGGCTACCACACAAAGTATACTTGATTGCCCTACCCCTGGACATTTCCATTACCAGAAAGACCTGGGGCCCTAAGGCTAGAAATACAGCTGCAACTCTCCCTGAGTGAAAACTAAAATCTCTTCTCCAGCCCCCTAAGGAGATCAGGCAAACTTAACCTTAGCTGCTCATACACAGGACTGACTGAAATCAAAGGGAGGTGCGGTTCCGATGCTGCTACACCATCAGACAGATTCTTGAAACCATGTGAGCCAGACTTTGTACTTGACTAACAACAGCTTCCCATGGCCTCCATAGTGTTTAATAGGATGGTTATTTATGTCAGTACCTGTCCAGCAACCCACAACCATGCTTGCGCTAGCTGTCAGACTAGGCAGGTGGTGGCGGGAAACTCACCCTCGGATGTCCCTGCGGGCTAAGGCCGGCGCACACGTGGCGCTTTTGTCTGCGCTTGCAACCGCAGACAAGGTCGCGCCCACCTGGCGGGGGGCCTCGGCCCGATCCGCATCGGCGTTTCTATGGAAACGACTGCGATCGGGAACGAGACGCCGGTGTGTTTCGCGTTAAATAACACGAAACACCGGCGGCTGGTTCCAATCGGCAGGCGTTCCATAGAAATGCCGATGCGATGGGCCCAGGACGCCCGCCGCGGGGCGCAACTTTGTCTGCGTTTGCAAGCGCAGACAAAAGCGCCCTGTGTGGCGCCGCCTAGGCCCATGCTAAAAAGCCAGATAAACTGCCCGGAAGGTGCAAACAACCACTATCAGGAACCTTAACTGACGGTCCTGAGTGACCCTAGAAAGTGACAGGAAAACCTACTTCTCTGGCAGCTCGGCAGCTACGGGGATGGGTTGAGCGGACAGGTAACTGGAATACAGAGGAATAGAACCAGTTTTCACACTGGTAACAGACAACATACACAAGACCGACAGAAAGTGTGGTCACATTAGCGAGGTAAAACGTATACTGAGAGGCAAACAACACAGATACAGACAGACAAGTGAGTCAAACAAACCGGGTCAAAACCAAGATGGTGGCCAAAGTAGATTCGTTATACGCAAAATAGAAAATGGTCAGTATGGCAAAGCTGAATCAATACAACAGAATAATAGCCAAGTATCGTGTAATGGCAAGAGCACTATATAGACTGCAATAACCAGCACCAGATGGAAGGGGCTGAGGCAGAATATAAGACGCCAGTAATGGACACTACCTCCAGCACTGACTGGCTCAGCCGTTCCATCACTCAAACCGCAGCTGCAGGCAAAACGATTACAGGACACATCCAGCTTTCCCAGGATCAGAAATGGAGCTGTCAATCACAGGCAGCATTGGGTGTGGTTTTCCAGCAAGAAGCCTGAAACCTGATTCAATTTCAGTACAATTTGAGTTCTGACACTTGCTTATTTAGATCCGAATCTGGGCTTCCAGATGAGCATTTTTCAACATCCCAACAGCAGTATTCCCCTCAAATGCTGTTTCTGTTTAAGGAAAGCATACATGGCACAGGATGGACACTGTGTAACATTGCCACTTATGAAGTTCCACTGTACTAACGGGGAATACAAGAGAAAATATGGCAAAAAAAAAGAATTGACAGAAAACAGTTCAACAAAACAAAACAACAGTTACCTGCTAAGTCCCTCAAGCTAAAGTCCCTTACTCCTAAGTCCCATTTTGGACAGTGGACACAATTAGGAACAATATACACTCACTTGCAGAATCGCTTTACTGTTGCTATAGGTTAGATGCCAAAAATAAGCCGCAGCGTTCACTGCAACAAGTACTGATTGCAAACGGAGTAGGATAGTAGTCCTACGTTGGTGCCGACATCCAGGATGGAAGTAGTTAGCTGTGCTGGTTCTATATCCACAGGGACAGGAGTGATGGCGCTATGCAGTTTTGGAGTAGTAAGATCTGCCACCTTCACAAAAAATACACACACTTCTTATTTTATCCCCTTTCCCTTCTAGACGTATTAACCTCCATATAGTAAAAGGGATCAGAGCAGTCAAAGGAATGTCCCCAATGTAGCTAGATGTTTACAGGATTCCTCGCCTTCCCCATAGTATCAAAAAGTCCCAGACGATTGCCCCACAGAGTACCCAATAGTCACAGAGTACCCCCCCAGAGTAGCCATTAGTTTACAAGATGCCCCCCCCCAGAGAGTAGTCAGCAGTCACAGACATGCCCCCAGAGTAACCAGCACATTGACAGAGATGGCCCCCAGAATAGCGATGTAAGTATCACAAAGTTGCCCGCAGAGTAGCCAGTAGTCTCAGAGATGCCTCCCAGAGTAGCCAGTAGTCAGGGCATAACTGAGGGAGAGGCTGGGCCCCATAGCAGATTTCTGCTGGGACCCCTCCCCCCCCCCCCAAAAAAATATCATATTGTAGGCTGCATTCACATAAACGTGTGCCCGTCCGGCTATAGCCTGGCAGCACACGTCTGGCGTGCTGGAGAGGAGGAGAAGTGATTGCGTCTCACCCCTCCCCTCTCAAATAGAGAATAGAGCAGCATGGTCCATTCTTATGGACAAAGATAGAGCACGCTCTAACTCTTTGCGGCCACGTGCTCGAAACAGTGAGTACTTGTGTGCTCACCGTACCAAAGCCCAGGTGCAATGGCAATTCTATGAGCCAAAGTTGCGGCCAGATATACGTCCCCCCATACGTTCTTGTGAATGTACCCCAGACATGTTTCTTACAATTTATACACATGATTATACACACCTTATAGATACTATATACACACACATGAAAGTTCTACACTCGTATACTCGCACCCATATACATATACGTATATATTATACACACAGATTTTGAAGTATTGTACATTTTCACTTAATACAATGGTATATACAAATTCATAAAGTATATACACATCACATATACTGATACACATTTGGGGCAGATTTATCAAAGCTGTCTGAAAGTCAGAATATTCTAGTTGGCCATGGCAAACCAATCACAGCTCAGCTTTCATTTTACCAGTGCTCATGAATATTCTTTTAAAGGGAAGCTGTGATGGGCAACTAGAAATATTGACTTGTGTGCGAGCTGTGGTTGTGATGGGCAAACTGAAGAAATATTCTGACTTTCAAGACAGCTTGATAAATCTGCCCACATTTATAAACATAATAGACTACAACAGATACATGACATATATACAACACATGATGCATAACATACAGAAATATACACAGAGATGCTGCATATACCTACAGAATATAGACACACATACAGCAAATACACACACATTAGAAGTTGCAGTAGAACAGATGTACACCACACATAACGGGAAATACCAACACACATTCATGTTTATAGAGCATATGACATTAACATACTTATACACAAACATTGAATATGATATGTACATACCACTCACACGGCACTTTATTTGGTACAACTGTCCAATGTCATTAACACTTAAATTTCTAATCAGCAATTCACATCATGGTGGGCAACTCAGTGCTTAGGCCTGTAGACAATGGTTCAGACAATCTCCTGGCAGTTGTGAAAATCCGAGGCATCAGTAATGGGAGGGAAGAAAAGGTGATTTGAGGCTGCATTGAAACGTGGATACATTGGTTATTGGTGCCAGAAGGGTGGTCTCGAGATTTCAAAAGAAGGAAACTTGACTGATCTACTGGGAATTTTCACGCACAACAAACCATCGTAGGGTTGTACAGAGAATGCGTCGTAGAAAAAAAAAAAAAAAAAACACCCCACATCAAGATAAGCGCAGTTCTGGGGGCAGAAAGGAACTGCCTTGCTGATGACAGAGGCAGAGGAGAATGGGCAGACTGGTCCGATTTCGCTGCGTCTTAGGATGGTAGCCGGTGCCGAATTGGGTCAAACAAATGAAAGCATGGATCCATATGGACTTGTGATAATCAACAGGAGTGGTGGGTGTAATGGTGGTGGGGGATATATTTTTGGCATCTTTGGTGGGCCCCTTGGTTACCAAATGAGCATGGCTGAACGCCAAGCCACCTGAGGAGGTTCGACCATAGCCACCCTAGCCACAGTACCCAAATTGTGCGATACTTAGCAGGATAATGCCATGCAAACAGCTAGGAACCATCCAGAATGGTTTCTGAACCGATACATATGTAGGCTGCATTCACATAAACGTGTGCCCGTCCGGCTATAGCCTGGCAGGCACACGTCTGGCGTGCTGGAGAGGAGGAGAAGTGATCTCGTCTCACCCCTCCCCTCTCAATAGAGAATAGAGCAGCATGGCCATTCTTATGGACAAAGATAGAGCACGCTCTATCTCTTTTGCGGCCATGGCTCGAAACAGTGAGTACTTCTTGTGCTCACCGTACCAAGCCCAGGTGCAATAGCACTTCTATGAGCAAATTTGCGGCCAGATATACGTCCCCCCATACGTTCTTGTGAATGTACCCTTATACAAACATGTTTCTACAATTTATACACTGATATATACACACCTTTATATACTTATATACACACACATAAAGTTCTACACTCGTATACTCGCACCCATATACATATAAGTATATATTTATACACACAGATTTATGAAGTCATGTACATTTATTCACTAATACAATGAGTATATACAAATTCATAAAGTATATACACATCACATATACTGAATACACATTGGGGCAGATTTATCAAGCTGTCTGAAAGTCAGAATATTTCTAGTTGGCCATGGCAACCAATCACAGCTCAGCTTTCATTTTACCAGTGCTCATGAATATTTTAAAGGGAAGCTGTGATGGGCAACTAGAAATATTCTGACTTGTGTGTGATCTGTGGTTGTGATGGGCAACTAGAAATATTCTGGCTTTCAGACAGCTTGATAAATCTGCCCCATTATAAACAATATATACACAGTATACACTGACCATATATACACATATATACATACAGAATATACACAGATGCTGCATATACCTACAGAATATACACACATACAGCAAATACACACACATTAAGTGTATATACAGCATGTACACACACATACGGGAAATACACACACATTCAGTATATAGAGCATATACATACATACCATATACACAACATTAATATATATGTACATACACTCACCGGCCACTTTATTAGGTACACCTGTCCAACTGCTCATTAACACTTGAAACTGAGGCTACAATTTGCACAAGCTCATCGAAATTGGACAGTAGAAGATTGGAAAAACGTTGCCTGGTCTGATGAGTCTTGATTTCTGCTGCGTCATTCGGATGGTAGGGTCAGAATTTGGCGTCAACAACATGAAAGCATGGATCCATCCTGCCTTGTATCAACGGTTCAGGCTGGTGGTGGTGGTGTCATGGTGTGGGGAATATTTTCTTGGCACTCTTTTGGCCCCTTGGTACCAATTGAGCATCGTTGCAACGCCACAGCCTACCTGAGTATTGTTCTGACCATGTCCATCCCTTTATGACCACAATGTACCCAACATCTGATGGCTACTTTCAGCATGCTGTTTTTATAAGAAGGAAACCATATTTCTCAACTACCAGGCACCTTATATAAATACAGGGTTGTTTATATTCATAAACAAGAACTTGTCCAATATTTACTGTATAGGTTAATATTTCAGATTCCTAAGGGTAATATGAAATATGGTGCTGTTTTTGTAAGAAGGAAGCCATGTTTCTCAACTACCAGGCACCCTATATAAATACAGGGTTGTTTATATTCATAAACAAGAGCTTGTCCAATATTTACTGTATAGGTTAATATTTCCGATTACTAAGGGTATAAGTAGTTGAACAGAGAGATGGAAGCCTACTGTAAATAAAGCTTTAACATAAATGTGTCAGTGGTGCTGTATTAACTTTTATGCTACTGTAAAAGGAAATCTACTCAGTGGTGCTGTATTAACTTTTATGCTACTGTAAAAGGAAATCTACCATGAAAACTCATAGACTGTAAGCTCATGTTTCATCCTCTGATCATCATAGACTGTAAGCTCTTGTGTTATCCCCTCATCCTCATAGACTGTAAGCTGTTTTGTCACCCCCTTCATCCACATAGATCTATGGCAAGAAACGCACAGGGAGTTTTCCTTGTAGAGCATGTGTGAATTGTTCTTACATGCTAAAGGGAGAAAAATTCCAACATGAAGGTAAAGAATATCAAATAAAACACTACCTTGATTTTACTAGTGATCATGTGATCTATATTTTGAGAAATCCTTGTAATCTAATAATATATGATATGAAATAGAGAAATGTCTCCGGCGGGCACAGTCCCAACGGTACCACTGACAACTCAATACACAGCCCGATTCTCCAGGGGCAGGGGTGATCACGGCAGGACTTCCCAGCGCTGCTCAGTCAGTGTGTGTAAGCAGATATCCATACATAAACATAGAAAAAGATGACGGCACTCACCGGTTCCATGTGCAGGAAAAGCGTCCTTTATTGGTAGGGAAGCATGCAGGGGGGTAAACAGACAGATTCCGGCTACGGAGCCGTTTCGCACGCTGTGGCGTTTTCTCAAGCCGATGGCCCCGCCCCTCCACGTCATCGCTAAAATACATGTGACCGCGGGTGGGCGTGGCCATACCTAGCAACGTGATAACAACACCTGTGATGATAACACCGCGACAAAAATTAAGTGATACACATCAATATCCTTATGCGTACACAAGGAGACAAGGTATGTGTGACAACCAGGTGATAATTAAAACTGTTCAGGTAAGCGGGAGGATCATAAATCACCAAGTCCGGCATGGAAAACCTTCCAAAACCCGGACCGGAGGTCCAATCCCACTGCTGAAGTTAAAAGCAAAGAGATACTCTGGCTGCGCCGATCTAGTCGTCAATTCATGCTAAATAACACTTTTTTCCAAAGAACTATTAAAACAACCCTGGGACCTAAAGAATGTGGGGAACGCGAGGTGCTATATGAGCACCTGTGCCTCTACTGATCGCGGGGTGCTATGTAAGCATATGTTCCCCTGCTAAGCATTTTATGATGAATCGATAGCAGGCTTACTGTATTTCCTGAATTTAGGAATTGAATGGCCAAGGTAGCCTAACCAGTATAGGGGGGAAAAAAGGAGAAAGAAAGAAGAAGAAAGAAGAAATGGTAAAAATCACAAAAATACATTGAGCTCATTGCGGTCATTAAGCCCCAGGGGGCCCAGAGCCCCACATTTACTGATGAGCCTGCTCTCCTGCTGTAAGAGGAATTTTGCACGATCACCTCCCACACCCCTATGCTCAATCATCTCAATGCCTGAGAACTTAAGAACATCTGGGTTGCCCCCATGTTCTTGTTGTACATGTTCAATCAGGTGGGGACTTCCATTACCTTTAGTAATAGACCTTTGGTGCTCCCTGAATCGGGTAAATAACTTCCTGATGGTTTTCCCGATATAAAAGCGACCACAGAGGCAGTACACCACATACACCACGAAGTCCGAACGGCAGGTTATCAACGACTTCACTACTTGTCTCACTCCTCCCAACTCTACCACCTTTAGTTGACCATTTAGATTACAGTAGTTGCAGTGACCACATCTGTGATTCCCAGTGGGTAGATCCCTAGATAACCATGTCCCTCCCCCTGGTGGGGGTCTACTGTGGACCAATTTGTCTCTAATAGTAGTGCTTCTCCTAAAAGCAATAAGCGGTCTAGCACCTGAAACGCTAGCTAGATCAGGATCCTGGTTGAGGATATGCCAATTCCTTTGAATGGCTGATCGTATGGCCCTCTCACAAGGGGAGTATCTGAAGGAGAAGGTAAACCTATTCTCTCCCACTCCCTCTATCCCCCTGGGGCCCTTCTCCTGCCCCTGAGCAAATCCCTACGGGGGACATCCATTGCCTTTCTCTGTGCCTCCTCCAGTAGTCCTGTTGGGTATCCCCAGTCTCTAAGCCTATCCTTCAGCTCCTCTGCTTGAGTTTGGAACTTGCCTTTGTCACTATTAATTTGTCTCAACCGGAGAAACTGACTGGTAGGCTGGTCTTCGTATGCTCCGGGTGAAAGCTACCATAGTGCAGAAGGGAGTTGGTGGCTGTAGGCTTACGGAACGCCGTGGTACCAAGCCTACCCTCAGACTCTAAGCGTTGGTCCCCAAACACCGATGTAAATCGCATGTTCATCGTGTTGACTGTATTAAGATACTGCACGAATGAGTGGAACTCGAGCTCAGACCCCTCCCAGGCTTCACCACAAGGTCGGTACGTGTGCTGAGATCGTGGAGTGCACTCCACGATCTCAGCGCACGTACTGACCTTGTGGTGAAGCCTGCCGACAAGGGGGGAAACGTGGTACTAATGACCAGGACAGCAAATGAAAAAGAGGCCCTGCGCCAGCTACTGGACACGGAGACGTATGTAAGACTAGACGTGAACCCCACCTGTAAATATCAGGAAAAACTGCGCTGGAGTGTAGAACAGAAAATTATTTCAGAGAAAACAGCATCTTGGCCCTGTTGCCGGAATCTGTCTGTTTACCCCCCTGCATGCTTCCCTACCAATAAAGGATGCTTTTCCTGCACATGGAACCGGTGAGTGCCGTCATCTTTTTCTATGTTTATGTATCTAATAATATATATTGGTCATTTTGCAGAAATGGGACATACTGAGGCCCAATTGAAGTTTAAATTAATTGATTATACTCCACCATTAAGAAGAGGTGAGTGTTGTGAAAAAAAT
Source organism: Engystomops pustulosus (assembly GCA_019512145.1). Taxonomy (NCBI): domain Eukaryota; kingdom Metazoa; phylum Chordata; class Amphibia; order Anura; family Leptodactylidae; genus Engystomops; species Engystomops pustulosus. Next base: position 6,215 of record WNYA01000427.1, on the reverse strand, counting down.
CAATGGAGAAAAAAATAATTCAGTCGAACACATACCTTTAGGATATTCAGCCAAAACATTACGGGTTAAACAGACCTTTCCAATGACGTCATCTCGGCTGCAAGAAAATAAAGTAGTGTGGGGTTAAAGTATACTTGTACTGTTGTCAGGAGCTTCTGTATTTTCATTGACCTTCTAGACTGATGGTTGTGTGCATTGATTCACTCCAGGATAGTTTTTCTAATAAACCTCTCAAATATTTTCAAAACAACTGATGTTAAACTCACAGGACTGTAGTTTTTCCAGGATCACTTTGTGACCATTTTTTAAAATACTGGCACATCATGTGCCAGTCCTGTAGAATAGAACCTGAAGCTTCAAATATTAGAAATAATGGTCTGTCTCATAGTACATAATTTGTCTATTCTAATGGGTTTAAAGGGGTATGGGGTAATGTTTGTTTTGAGGTGCATGGAAGCTGGGCATAGGTGGCTGGCTATGCCCACCCATCTCTATTCCGACCGCTGTATCTGGTGCTGAGATATAGGGACAGGTGGGCGCCGAACTCAACAACAGGCGCATGACCCGGCAAGATGGCAGCGTGGGACACCAGTAGCAATGGGAGAGGTGAGTATAGCTTTGGTTTTTTAAAATTCCTCCCTAGCCCGTTTGTACAATTTTAAAAACAGTGAGACAACCCTTTTAAGGTGGCACTGCACTTCTTTCTGGGTTAAAGGGGTTGCCCAGGGCAGACATTTAGACCACAGACATATGTGTAAATGGTTGCATTTGAAAACACAAATGTTAACAAATGCAACAGCTGTTGCATTGCGCTTTGAAATGCATGTGTTAAACGTCTGTGATATTTCTAGCGCAAATAATATTACGTCTGGTTTGTATCTTGGCTTCATGCTTTTCCTGAAAATGTGTCAAGCACTGCCAATAGTGTAGATTTGTACCGTGTTAGCCATGGAGAGCAGAAGAAGAGTGAAGAAATCAGGCGATACCTTTTTGAGGCTAACTGAGTATATTTGATGGTGAGCTTTCGAGAATACTAGTTGTCTTCGTCAGACATGATGTTATGCATGAAACAGAAAATTCACAGCATTTTATACACACTAAACAGTGATCATCAAAGGATATTAAAAAAACCTCTAAAACAACAGATTGATAAAAACAGGGACATCTTCAAATATACTCAGTTAGCCTCAAAAAGGTATCGCCTGATTTCTTCACTCTTCTTCTGCTCTCCATGGCTAACACGGTACAAATCTACACTACTAGCAACTTGGAAGATACCACAATGTACCGCACAAGAATGGAACTGAAAACCCGGCTTAAAAAGTTTGCACAGCTAAACAGCGACATATTTTTCCTAACAAAATTCAAAAAGGAAGGACTCATCTCAAAAGGCTTCACACTACGCAACCCAACCCGGAATACTTACAACAGTCGATTTGCAGAACGGCTGTGCATACGGACATCTGAAAAACTATCCAACAACATGATTAAGATTCTCTATAACAACAAGAGGAAAATACAGGAGGAAATACATGCCCTAAAGACACTCCTGGAACATGATACAGAGGAGATGAAGGACAAACTCCAATTATATTACCATAAACTTTAGGATATGATGATCAACAACAAAAAGAAAAAGCTCCAGAGACTGAGACAAAAAGTCTCCATCACCACAGGCACAAGTGCTCAGCCAGGTCACCAGAGCTGTGTTGTGAACCTTTCCTCCTATGAGCCTGACAAACATGAGATGTCAGTTCTCTCCAAAGGTCTGTCATTCTGCCCTGCAAGATCTGTGGACAAAATTAAACTCTGCAATGACATGGAGGAATTCTTCAGAAAAATAAGACTCAGAGAATATTTCCATGACAGAGACTCTCCTCACAGCACAGATTTGGAGACAGGACAGTTCAACAGCAACCCAACAAAAAGATCTACCTGGACCCCCAAATCTGGAACCAACTCAACACTGGATACATACATTGACCACTTCAGAAAAAAAGTGAAAACTGAAATCCTGGGGAAAAGAAAGAAACAAGTAAATAACCTAACCCTGCAGGAACAAAGGGCTATTCAATCATTGAAAGCAAACCCAGATATCATTATAAAACCTTCAGACAAAGGGGGTGCAATAGTCATAATGAATACCTCTGACTATATCAAGGAAGCAAACAGACAGCTTTCCAATCCCATTCATTATAGTAAACTTGAGAGTGATCCAACAGAGGCCTATAAGAAGCAACTTATTGATATGACCAAGAAGTTTTCAACTGAGATGCAACATAAGGTCCATCTTCTCATCCCAGAGGATCCCAGGCCAGGCTGTTTCTATATGCTCCCCAAGATACACAAAGATGGCAATCCAGGAAGGCCTATTATTTCTGGCATTGGCACCTTGACGGAAAGTATCTCAGGTTGGGTGGAAAATCTCCTTAAACCCCCGGTCAGAAATATCCTAGCTACATCCAGGACACTACCGATCTTTTAAATAAACTCAAGACTGTAGGCCCACTTCCTGATGGTAGAATTCTGGCTACCATGGATGTGGAATCTCTATACAATAACATCCCCCATAAAGATGGAATAGCAGCATGCCGGGCACACATTGAGAAGCACACCTTACCAACAGAACTGGTCTCAGATCTCATACAATTTGTGCTCACCCACAACTATTTCTCATTTGGAGAGGATCTGTACCTACAGTGTATGGGAACATCGATGGGTTCAAGGTGTGCACCACAGTATGCCAATCTTTTTACGGCTGAACTTGAAGGTGCTTGCTTATCCACATGCACCACAAAACACATGATCTATCTCCCTTATATTGATGATATTCTGATCATCTGGACTGCAGATGAGGAGGCCCTAATTCAATTCCATGAGGGCTACAACAACTTTCACCCCACCATCAATCTGAAACTAAGCTATTCAGACAAGGAGATACACTTTCTGGATACCACCATACAGATTAAAGACAGCCACTTAACCACAACAATATTCCATAAACCTACAGACAGAACGGCCTACCTGAGAAATAACAGCTTCCACCCCAAACATACCAGACAGTCTATCATATACAGCCAAGCCATACGCTACAACCGTATCTGTTCAGACAAGAAAGACCTGGAAAAATACCTCCTGGAGCTCAGGTCTGAATTTCTCCAGTTGGGTTACAGACCAAAAGTGACTGATAACCAAATAGGTAAAGCAGCAGCCATCACCAGAGATATTTTACTCAAATATAAGGAGACCCAACAGGAGGCCAGAGTAGTTACTTACAGCCCACAACTGGAGATCCTACGTCACATTGCCAAGGAACTCCAACCGATTCTACATAAAGACACAAGATTAAAAGAAATATTTCCAGTCCCTCCTCTCCTGTCCTTCCGGCAACCACCAAACCTGAAACAACAGGTTGTTGTCCAGAGTGTCCTGAGACCTCCATCAGAAAATGGTACCTCACCCTGCCTGCAAAGCAGGTGTAAAACATGCCAGCACATTCGCACGGGTGACCAGGTACCTGTACCTCAATCACAGCAGGTACATCAGATCAAGGGGACCTTTTCCTGCAGGTCCTCTAATGTGGCCTACCTTATTATGTGTCAGCAGTGTCCAACCACAGGCCTTTATGTTGGAGAAACAGGTCAGAGACTCCTTCAACGTATGAACTCACACAGAGCTGATATTAAAAATGAAAGGAAAGATCTGCCAGTGGCTGCACATTTCTCCAGAGAGGACCACACTATGGGAGATTTGCAGATTACTGTTTTAATGGGACATTTTAAGACACAGATGGAAAGGAAAGAATGGGAGTATAAATTAATGAGGAGATTCAACACCTTGCAAAGTGGTCTTAACATTCATGCCAGCTTCATGACCTCATAGCTCTGACCTGGAGACCACAAGCAGATAAGAGCCAGGGCTCATATGTCTCGCCTTTTAATGTTTTTAATGCCATCCTTTTGTAAATAAGATGTCCCTGTTTTTATCAATCTGTTGTTTTAGAGGTTTTTTTAATATCCTTTGATGATCACTGTTTAGTGTGTATAAAATACTGTGAATTTTCTGTTTCATGCATAACATCATGTCTGACGAAGAGAACTAGTATTCTCGAAAGCTCACCATCAAATATACTCAGTTAGCCTCAAAAAGGTATCGCCTGATTTCTTTACTCTTCTCAAGCACTGCCAAAACAGTCACAATTTTGCTAATACTGCAACTCTGCACCAGAAATGGCTACTTTTGTCATGCACTGTACATCAGAAAATGGTTGTACAAGACGTGAAAAACTAGCCTTATCAGACCATCCTCTGGGAAAACACTTCTGTTATAGTTCTCTTCACTGCTACAACAGTAATGGACCATTTTCAATCTTTGAGATTCTAGATTACTAATCAATTAGAATTTCTCAGTAGAGAGAGATGTGTTATAATCTCCTGTGTATTACATAGCAACAATACATTGTTCCATATGTTTCCAAACATTTTCCCAATGACCTTTTAAAGCAGTTTAATATTTGTTATTTGTGACTATAACAAACTTCACCTTTTTGCATAACAAGTATATTGTGCTCAGCACAAGAAAACAACATAGATCTATCTTACTAGATGTAGATCCCGGCGTTGCCTGGGATAGTGAATAACTTCTCTTAGCTATAACAAAATAGAATATCTATCCATATTACCTAACACATTAGCCGTCTTATACTCATTGCCTAAAGTAACCAATCAAAGCTCAGAGCTCATATAAATCACCTGTGGCAGAATAGCAACCAATCACGGATCAGCTTCTAACTGCCACAATGAATCCTGTATATGGTGGTTAATAAGTGGATTTTGGAAAGCATGGGGTGAAAATTTTGGCTCAAACCTAGTCTATGACGTTCCCGGAGTAACAGAGAGCGACTGTGCAAAATTTGGTGATTGTAAATGCGACAGTGCAGATTCTTTTAGCGGATATACATGCATACAAACATACACACACACTCAGCTTTATATATTAGATGAATAACAAAGTTTGCTCTCACCGCCGGGTAGGCCCATTGTCTCAAGTAATGATTCCATCTTTCCTCATATTACAATTTTTTTAGATAATTTTTTGTGACAGTTTGGTACTAATGGGGTTTCATATATCAGGGGCACTGCAGATTTTTTATAAAAGTTACAAGATATCAACTTGGAGGGTTCTTCAAATGTAAGACTTGTTTAGATGTTTGTACACCTCTATTGATCATGCACGTGAACTCGAAGCAGTGCAACACAAAATAGAAGACTCATCTTATCTCCAAAGAGAACCACAGTTGGTATTAGATTTGTAAATATTTGTGTTGCACAAAAACTATTTTCTTTTTGGGTCAAAAGGGAGTGGCACTCACGTATGCCAACATTGTCCTGACCTACCTGGAAGAACAATTCTTCTATGTATCCCACAGCTTCAGATATGTGCTGCGGTGGTGGAGGTATATAGATGATACCTTCATTATTTGGACTGGTACACAAGAACAACTTAGGTCTTTCTTTATCTATCTCAATACTATTGATTCTGACATAAATTTTACAATGGTAGAATCTAAGAAAGAAATACAATTTTTGGACATTTTGGTATGTCGTACTGACAAAGGGTTGATTATGAATTTGTACACTAAACCCTCAGATAAAAACACTTTACTCAGATTAGACAGTAGCCAACCAAAAGCAATGCTGGACTATTTGCCCTGGAGACAGTACTTAGGGGTAAAGAGGGTGACATCAGAGCACGTGGATTTGACAAAAACATGCAATGCATGAGTGACAAGTTCGGTAAAAGGGGCTACCCCAGAAAAGTGATTGAAAAAATTGACAGTGTTAGGAAGAGACAGACTGAATCTATTACAAAAACATAAGTAAAAAGGCAAACATCAAAACTCCAACAAGACAAAGTAGTGAGAGCAAATATTCAAACAGATCTATGGCACCCAGGCCAGGCTGTTTCTATATGCTCCCCAAGATACACAAAGATGGCAATCCAGGAAGGCCTATTATTTCTGGCATTGGCACCTTGACGGAAAGTATCTCAGGTTGGGTGGAAAATCTCCTTAAACTCAGTGGTGCTGTATTAACTTTTATGCTACTGTAAAAGGAAATCTACAATGAAAACTCATAGACTGTAAGCTCCTGTTTCATCCTCTGATCATCATAGACTGTAAGCTCTTGTGTTATCCCCTCATCCTCATAGACTGT